>JBCAUA010071065.1:0-11019 GCA_038406235.1 Peronia verruculata
ACTTGAAGACATTCACAGTACATTTATGCAAATTAATTGCCTGATCCCTCTGGCCCCATCTGCGACCCTGTCACCTTTGTTTTCCCCGTTGGGTGGGAACCACATCGAGAGAACGAAAACCGATTTTTACCTTCGGGGCGGCGTTGACGGATTCGATTTAAAGGAAACTCACAGCGACGGCTTCGATTTACGTGAGAGGCATTTAATGGACACAAAGAGGAAAAAAAAATCTATTGTTTCGTTTTTATTCGAATTATCATAAATTCGCTTTATCAGAGTTCAGTTTGGGTGGACTCGACTGTATACACAAAAATATTAACAGCTGCTACAAAGACATTCACTGCATGAATTCCTGGGTTTGTATTAATTCAACTCATTACTTCTTCAATCCCTGGCAAGCAAAATTAAGGTTAATCACAGCAATTAACTTAAACTTTTAGTCTCAGATGGCTTCGCCAACAGATCGATATTTGCAAGCTGTGATATATCACACAAAAAACATAGTCATCATTTATGGCAGTAACAGAATGTTTTATTACAAGTTTAAAAAATGCTGTGGCCCTCAGTTAAAATGTATAAATTAAATTTATCAAGCTACTCAACAAAACAACTATGATTTTGAAGACTGTAGTCTAAATCAATGACAGAATTCTATTATTTAAGTAGAACAAATATTCCAATAAAGTTTTTTACATAGGACTAAAGCAATATTATTACAGGCTAATGAAAAAAAAAAGAAGATATTTAGTTTCATCCCACAAAAAATCCCTAAACCATTTCACACATTCCAAGCAGTGATAATTCTGCTTATGATTTTTGCTGATAAAAATCATCCAACAGTATATATATACAGATGGAACTCTCAGTAGCTTTTCATAACAGTAATCTGTATAATGTAACATTCGGTTCTCAACACCCTCTTGTTTCAAATGATGGAACTCAATTTCATTTGTCCAAACATTTTCTTAAATAGCATCACTTGCTCATTCTCCATTGCTGAAAATTATCGCTCCCAAAGAATCAGCAACATAGAAAAAAAAATTACTGACTGATCACAAAAAAAAATTAAAAAATAAGCAAAAAAAAACAAACAAAACAATAACAACAACATCATTATCTGAATCCCAACATTTCATTCAGTCTTGTGTTTATTCTCTCCCACAGTTGAGCAAAGTTGGCATTGACTGCTGCCTGTTGCATGTCCTCTAGCATATCATTGCCCTCGTCCTCTTCACTATCATCGTTGTCATCACTGGCACTGTCATCATAACCGCTGTTATGCAACACAAAAAATGTGTCAATATGGCTGCGACACATTGGACACTTGTCAATCAGCCTAAAACAGCTGATACACACACAAGCATGGCGGCATGGCAAGAGAGCACATCTCACACGGCGTGTTTGGCACACAACACATTCAGCTTCAGGCGCAGAGTGCAAATTTTGTCTTAAATCAATTTCTTCATTGTCATCATTTTCAACGTTAGAACTATTATCACCATTATCTTTAATGTTGTCACCCCTGAAACTTGGTGCAATACCAGTATTTGAAGTATCACAACTCCTATCTGTTTTTTCTGAGTTTTCAGTGTTGGGAGATCTCTGTCCACAAATACGTTGATGTTGGTCTTTGCCAGCTCCATTTTGTTCTGCAGTGGAGTTTCCGTCATCAGGCAGATTACTGTCAGGTTGTACTCTACTCTGGCTTTCATCATGTTCTCGGGAGATGTTTGTTCTTTTTCTGTGCTGTTCATTAGGCTGAGCAGAACTGGATTCCCTATTCATGAACAGAGGCTGGGAAGAAAAAAAAAACAACATCAGAATATGTTTGTGTATGTGATCAATAAGTGTCTGCTAAATACAACAAATCTTTGACCAACGCACGTACGCATGAATTCACGCACACACACACACACAGAGGGACAGATATAGCCCTTCAGTAATTCAAAATCACTTTCCAATACCATTACTATGAATGAACAATTATCTTCTCTATTTTCCTACAGGATCACTTAACTATGCAACTTAAAAAAAAAAAAAAGAAAAATCAAATCTCAAAATTGTCCTACCGAATCCTTCCACTGGTGTGAAACTGTTTTATTCATGGTTAGAATAAGAATCAGAGAGTCAGGTGAGATACTGGGTTTATATGAGTACTCTGGAACATATAATTACAATCCTAGGACCTCCCAGTAGCAGTTGACTACTCGGATTACCTTGGCAACCTGGTAGTGATAGCCTCACCATGTAAACAAGTCTAGGTGATGTTCTCTCTCACCTGTAAGGAATAGACAGGAACTCCGGCTGTTTTCACATACTGGCTGATTATGTGTGAGGATTGAGGGACCTTCTCATCTCGCAAGTGGATGATGGAAATCAGGCCAACCTAAATCATGGAGAGTAGTTTGTTCTCAGCCTCTCAAATATTGCAATCATTTACATTATTTGATCATGCTGTTAGACTCAAGACACTTTATAACTGACTTACTCCTAGCACATGCAATTAAAAGCAAAAGCACTTTTCCATCAAACAATTTTATCCAAAATAAATAACATTAATTTTTACTTCATCCATCACTGGTACATTCACACGGTGTCCCAGTTGCTTTAAAATTATTCAATAGCTTTTCTATAAATTCATTCTATGTACATAAATTTAGTCTCAAAAATCTACAAAGGTAAGCAACAAAAAGATTCAACTTTATACCACCAAGGTTCATGCCCCTTGAATACCTTAATATTCAAGAACCTTTGAAAGACTCCACAGCTGTTTATAAGGACTTTACAAGGCTGAATTCCATCACATGGGCCTATTTATTTACACGTATACAGTGGTCTCTGCCTAAAAACCCTCCACCTAAGAGCCCGGTCCACCTAAGAACCCACCTTTGTTGCGAAACGGAATTTTTCCTCTGTTATTTACCCCTCTAAGAACGTGCTTTGTGCCCTCCCAAATAAAAAAATCCGTCTAAGAGCCCGTCGTCAGACCAAGATACCCGAGTGCTTATGGTGTAATTTCACATCATACTGCTCACTTGAGAGAAACGCACAGTGCTAGATGTGCAGTAAAATGGGGGCAGGGGTGGAGGGAACAGGTAAACAAAGGAATGGAAGTGATGGTTGATGTATGACTGCATAATCAGGCCATGTTGTTATTTAGCCCGTAACCACTTCTTTGTTTGACAACACGTGGGACAGTAGATCTACCTGTGATTGGCTTTGTGGATAAAAGAGGAGTACGTTTAGCCTTGTGGTCAGCTGTTTTGTTACTTCAGTCGGTCTGTAAACATTTGAGTCATTCATGTGATTATCCGAGAAGTGGCATGGCAAAATCATGTTTTCAATAATGATACCGTTATATGAAAACTCTCATGGTGTTTAACCACTGGACAGTATTGACCTAACTATACGCTAAAAAGATCAGGAATTATTAAATTTAATTATAACACACACATATGGAAGAAGGCTGTACTTATTCGCATCTTTAAGTAATGGTAACGTTCGACTAATCCTAGTAGTGAAGACAGTCTGTGGTCAGATGGGTTGCGAATCTTTTCATTCGTCCACCTAAGAGCCTGCTTTTTTTGTCTCCCGACGACCGGGTTCTTAGGCGGAGACTAATGTATTATGTTTACACTGGTTGAATGGCAAGTATAAACAAAACAAATCAACAAGTAGGCCAAAATATTTGAGAAGAATTGATAATGTGGCAGATCATACAATGCTAAATATATATAGAATCTATTTATTTACAAATACTAGAAGAGAACCCACAGTCTACGTGGGAGATTTTTTAATATTGTATAGTAGCCCTGTGACTTAAAGTGTATGGCAAGAATGCGCAACTCGATGCTGATATTTTGATTGATTAAACTGAATATTACTCAAAGAAAATGTGTTTTGAACTCATCATGCTATCTCGAACGTACAATTCAGATCAAGCACTCTCGCAAATCTTTTTACTCAATCATTACCGCATTTGTAGAATAACGTCAAAGATAATAAGCTTTTTTCGTGTTTATGTACGTAGAAACAGATCCATATGCAACAATGTTGTATGCCAAAATTCAGATGGATCCATTCAGCAGTTTCTGAGTCCATAAGCATATTGTGGGTTTTCTAGTAATTTTTATAACATAGACATGCTGAGACTCACTATCCACAACACACAACTCAACCCAAATAAAGTGAATAATTGGTTAGATGAGGATTAAACTGTGTTTGAGCCAAACCAGATAAGCCATGCCGGTTACTTATTATGAAAAGTGGTTTTCTCACTACATCTTAACATTACTTTCTTACTGATAAAAATAATTCAAGTTGTCATGCAAAACTTTTCATTTTAAAGGCCAAGAGACCTATTTTTTTTTAAATCTATTAATTACCTATATAATTACATATAAATTACGAATGGCTCTAAACTGACATGTGCCAGCTAGCTCTGTTAACAGCATATCTACACCTTACTTGTTTTAGTAAAAGTCTAATTGGCTTTTACACTTTTACAGTTTATTAAATCTCACTGCATCTAAATCTAGATCAATTGACAACTTGTTTCCTCATCAATAGCTACTTTGTATGTGTGGTATAATTTTTTAAAAACAGATCTTGAACTTAAGTTATAGAGTAAAATTAGCAGTAACAGGCAAATTTCAATCTGTTACAAGATCGACAGATGACACCACAATCAAAGCAGAATGTTTACACTCAATGCATAAAGGAAGCTCTTACTTATAGATTTACTCGGGTCTACATTTCTCTCTATCTTACTCTAATCTTCCACAAAGATCTCTACCCCGCAGAAAGTTGTACTGCTCATTTTTTTTTTTAAATTTTTCCAAGGTCTGAATGTCAGCTCGATGCAGATTTGACCTAAATCATCCTCTTGTATAAGTCTCTTCTGTCATACATCTGCTCATTATTACAGAATAATCAAGTATTGGCTTTTTATTCAAATACATCTAATACATTTTAATGCTGCAATTTCTCAGTGTTGAGTCTAGATCTTGCAAGTAGATAAACCTGATCCGAAATTTGAACACCAGTCTAAGCTGTCCATTCATACTAGCATTCCAAGCATGTGAACAAAACATCAATACTTCTATTTTTGCTTTCTTCGTTCATCAACTAGATCGCCTGGTGATTAAACACTGACAAAAAAAAATAGTGAAACATTGCCAGGAAGTAAAACATTGCTGACAAACAAAAATATGAAATTCCCCTCGTCAATGATTTCATAAAAATTCCAACAATATCCATGACAAACATGACTGAAACTGGTCCCTCGATCTGCAATGGAGCTGAAAAGTTAGGCTAGATCTACAGTGAACCAAAGAAACTCAATAACACCTCAACATGTGATAAAAACTGAACATATGGCAAATGAAAAAAAAAAAAGAGTCAGCTATCTGACAGGTTCAGAGGGCTAAAAAAGTGGAAACAAAAAGAAAAATGTCCAGTTCTGACAATTGATCACCGAACAAAATTAATTGCATGTACAAAATATATGGACTTTGGCAACAATTTCTAAACATGAGAGCTTTTCAAGGTCAAATTTTTTCTCAAAATTTACAGACTTTCAAGGACTACTTCAGGACCAAATAAGTGTTCAACATAAGATCAGGCTCTGGCCTGAAATTTCACATGTACCTGCCAACTAGCAGGGAGGAGTGAAGTGCATAAATATCAGTGACTATTTCAAAACCAAGTTTTATCCAAATGAGCCCCCCCCCCCCCAACCCATCTACATTTCATCAAAAGCTTACCAATTTCTTTTTGTTTCATAGACAAAATCATTTTAAAATGATTCAAGTCTTATCATTAAAAAAATACAATGGAATTCATCTTTCATTTGGTGTTTTGTTGGTTTCTTCATATATAAAGAGCCACTTATGTTGTGGCATCTCAAGGTAAATGATAATGACTTCTCGCAAACCAGAAATTAGGCTATTTTCATAACATACTGCAAATTAATGTCTCTATCAGCAAGACAAAACCTTCCTTGGGACAGAGACCAGATATGTTCTATACTACAATTTCAAATACAGTCTGTTCTACAATTTCAAGTACAGTAACTTACTATTTCACTGCTATTGTCATCTTCTGACAAACTAGCAGAGGACCCAGGTGATGTTTCACTTCCATCTATGGTATCATCCACTGAATTACTGGAAATGTCACTAGCATCATACATAGCTTGATCTGCCATATCCTCAGCATCATTCTGAGGATTCTCTGGAACCAGTGTAAAAACTGCTACAGGATATCTCTGCCTTGGTACATCTCCTAGTGTTTCACTTGTAACTGTGCTTGGACATGAAAGTTCTATAAGATGTTCTCCTGGGTCTGGAAACCTGCAAATAGATTTCACCATAGTGAGCTGGACAAAAGTTTTGTAAAAAATAAAAATTGCTTAACCAAAAAACTTTCTCTGAAAATAAAAAAAAATTTAAAAATTATTTCACCCATTTAAAAAAAAAAAAAAAAGGCCTTTCACATTTAGTTTTCATTTAAGGACAAGATACCCATTTTTAAAAAGGTTCCAGCACTAAAAGTAAAACCCACATAGAGTACATAATTTCTTAAACAAGTGCTGTCTTTCCCACTGCAGAGAATATATACAAATATATTGTTGTCTTGTAACTCATGGCAGTAAATTTCCCCTTTTCTTTCAAACTCTGAGTGATCCTTAAATTCGCACAAATATCAACACTTTGTACTCTGCATCTTTTCCTTTCCATTATTTCTCCGGGTGGATGGATGATCTCAAAGAAAACTTCATGATGCTTCCGCTGACATGATAATTCTTTAAAAAGTTCATATTTTAATACTTATTGTCAATGCATTTTCTTCAATGTTTTCTATGTTATTTAAGAGCTCTGGATCTTTTTACCTAAACCAACTCACAATCCATAAACACACAGACTTACCGTATTTTATCAAAATGTAAAATATCAAGGTCTTGAAAAGTCTGCATATTGTGGTGCATTAACGACTGTCGTATGGATTTCCCGTGCTTCAAAATCAAGTCATGAAAAGGGTTTATCTTAACACCCCACAGAACAAACACTTGACCTGGCATCAAGCTTGAAAGATGGAGTTTCATGCCATCTGTAAAAAGCATACAGCAATATAACTAATTCTTAATGCAATAGATATCTAAGAGAAAACTATAAGTATGTAAACCTTCATGACAACTTTTATTTTAAAGGTATGTAAGAAATTCAGATAAAAACGGCACGATGACAAAACTGTA
This sequence comes from Peronia verruculata, assembly GCA_038406235.1. Taxonomy (NCBI): domain Eukaryota; kingdom Metazoa; phylum Mollusca; class Gastropoda; order Systellommatophora; family Onchidiidae; genus Peronia; species Peronia verruculata. The sequence continues at coordinate 7,256 of JBCAUA010071065.1, forward strand.
TCCCACAATACATCTATGTTCACCAGAGAAGATGCAGAATTTGAAGAATATTATACTCCTTCATCACAAGAGTCAAAACTGACCAGTTCAACTGCAGAATTGAAATGAAAATGCTAGATAACTCATTCTGTCATGTTTAATAAATCATCTTCAAAAACTGCTTTGCATTTATGCCAATCCATAAACTCCAATCAACCGAATAAATCAGGTCAAAATAATATTAGTTACTGGCACGGAGGGAATTAAAATTTTTTTAAAAAGTCAAGAAGGCTCATTGGTTTGCCATCGATTGCAGAATTCACACCATTCTCCTCAAAGAGATTACTCTAGATACTATTTACTGTTAGTGTTGATCTCTCATAAACCAACCTGCAAGTTTCTGGTTTTGCTGTTCAAGCTTCAGGAAGAATGGATTGGACACTTTCACCATGTTTCTCTGCTCTATTCCCACAGGAAGAGCAGAGTTTCTGGAATTATCACCATTTATACTGAAACAGAGAGAAAACAAATAAACATACAGGTCTATTCACTAGCTATATTTGTAAAGGTCTTCAAGATGCAAATTAGTATTAGAAATCGACTAAAATCTTCTCAATGCTTGTACTTGTAGACAAATGAATGACCTCCACATTGGTCATAAATATTTTTTTATCATGGGATATGTAAAGTAGCATTATTTTTCTATACTCTGTTAATTTCATACTATTGTTATTAACAAAAATGTGCTTATGTTTGAAGTGACCAGTGGCCAGGTGGGGATAGAAAACAAAAAATAGAGCACTGTTTGCAATGACATATGAGCAAAGCTGTGGCTATGCACGGATAGCAGAGGAAAGAATTAGGACTGCATGCAACTTCATAGGAGCTAGTCACAAGTGAAGTATTCTTCTTGACTCATTAGGCCTATGTACCACACAAACATATAACCACATGATGACTTTTATCGCTGTACCATAACAAATAGATCTAGATCTAAATCTTGAAACAGATTATCTGCCCTAACTGGAAATCACTCAAATGCTGTGTATGCAGGCAGTGAAACATGGAAGTGAATTGTATAAAGCTGTTGTATGTACATTACGTAGTGGGAAATCCTGAACAATAAGACATAGAATGGTTTGAATAAAAATAACGAAGTAACTATACTCCGTTCTCCCCGATAAATAGCGAACTGACCATACGTCAGTCCCGCTCATCGGATGTACATGTTAGCGTTAGGGTGGACTTGTGCTAGTCAAGGGTTTCACACATGTTAGCATTAGGGAGGACTGTCACTCACTCGTCGAACCTAAATGGTAGCGTTAGTGTGGACTTGCACTGGTCGAGGGTCCCAGCAGGTTATGCCAGTGGGATTGTTTAATTATTTGGTATACTGTAGGGTCAGTCCGGGACCAGAGTATAGCCACGGCCTGAGAATAAAAGGTACCAAGATAACCACTCCCGGAGGAGGTTGAAGGCTTGTGTACACTGTTAACCGTAATAACAAAGCAAGATCATTAAGAAAAAAACGACACAAAAAAGTAAAAAGAAAAAATGAAAAGAGGCTCAGGGGTCTGGGACGGCGGACAGGGAACGAAACACATAGATTTTGCTAAAAAGAATGACATAACAGGAAATAAATGAATTTCACAGATGACAGATTACCTTATCAATCCAATGAAAATTGTCATGGCGACGAAGCAGAAGGTGACGATTGCTATGGAGGTAAAGTTGGAATAACTAACAAACCACAAAAGCATTGCATTAGCCATGGCCAATGAAACCCTCCAGCTCTGATGGAGTGATGTTATGATCCGACTTTGTTTTGACCACGTTCAAACCAGTGTAACTACTTTCCATGTAGTCAGTTGCAGTTTGGTTATCCAAGGCTACAGATTTCTATACCAATTTATTATGGTACAACAAATTGATTCTGATCTCTGTACTATACGGTCAATACTTTAAGTGTTACAAAGCACCCCCCCCCCCCCCAAAAAAGACAAAATTTTTCAAGAGAATGAAAAAACTTCATCAGTGTCTAAAACTAGCACTACCTCTTTGACCTCCTCCCCCCCCTCCCCCAGCGGCATTCAGGGGAATATAAGAAAGCTATTTGCTCCCACCTGCAGATGGTGAAAGCCCGCCATCGATGTGATGTCTCCCATAGAATGTCATCCTGGACGTTTCAGGGGTGACATCTCCCCCCCCCCCCTCCTCTCTCTCTCCCTCTCTGTAATTGCTTCTGTCTTATGCCCCGCTCTCTTTCCTCTCTTTTTCTTAACTTGAAAACGCATCTTACTGTGTCTGGCATCATAATTTAGCCCTGATCGTGCTGATGTGCCGTTTAACATCAACACAAACAAACAAACATCTTAGACAGTTCCTTTATGGTAATAATAATGTGATGTATTTCTTCACAATGATTTGTAATTAAGGTGATTAATTGTGGCTCTTTCGTAGAATTCAGTTTTCATACTGTTACAAAACGCTCACCCACGGCTGTGACTTCCAGTTTTGTATGGGAATGATTTTCACATAATAGACTGTAGTTACTCCACTATCTATGCTGGAGGCTGAGGCACAATAACGGCTGAGAGGTCAGTTGGCGAGTTCGACTGTATATAATTTATTGCAGTTGGGAGCTGGGATTCATGTTCTGAGTTGTAAAAATTTGATTTGATTTGACCATTGTCAATCAACAGTTGTAAAACTTTAATTGCTCTAATAATGTACTTTTTAATCTCCTTTTCAAACAACATTAAAATACCTCTCTTTTACATAAAACAAATTTTATTAACATTTCCTTTCCTGTACAGCAATACCTATCTACATTTTATGTTTTCATTATTGCCCTGAAGAAGAGTCAAGTTGACTCGAAAATTTGGCAGATTTAACCATCACTATTAAGTTCTTTATAGATTTCTGTGTTATTTGTTTTTCTTGAATTGTTTTATTAGTTACCGATCTGACAGTTATATTATATTTTTATAAAATGATAATAGTGATGATAATGAGAATAATACAAGTAATAGTAATGATTTTTGAAATTGTTGTAGTTGTTGTTATTAAATATTTATCTCTATGAATATCGTCACAAATCACGTCCTTTTGCAATACAGGGTCAACACTTACCCCCAAGGGCAGCTAGCAAGGCGACGACGATGGGTACGGTAAGCACTTTGCCAGTTGTTTCTTAAGGTGGTCCAGAATCAAGTAGATACTCATCAGTATCAGATCCAAAGAAACCGCAGTCACCGCAACAAGCAGCAGGCCTCTGGTGGCTTTAACTGAAAAGGCAAAACAAAACACAAAGCGTCAACGGACATGCACAAGAACTGAAAGTGAGTGTCTGAATCTAATCGAGTGGACAAGGGTTCAAACCCTAATGGAAACATGGAACAACACTCTGATTTTTTCTCAGTGATTCAAGAAGACCCCAGATGTCTAAGATAGAAGAGTAAGCTAACATTAATTCCTTTCGGGTCAAACAGAAGTGAAAAATAGATAAAACCCCCATTTATCACTGTGCTATGAGCAATGAAATACAACTAGCAGTCTAAATATCTCTCACGGGTAGACGAAAGTGTTTAGACTGTGTGTATAACTGAAGTTTCCAGAATCCAGAACAATTTCAACCGTTTCATGGCACCTCACACGCCATTGTCACAAAAGCAGTTAAAGTCGCGATCGTCTAAGAAAAACAGTGTAAGTCTTAACAACAACAACAACAACAACAACAACAACAACAACAACAACAACAACAACAACAACAACAACAACAACAA
>JBCAUA010071087.1:0-11018 GCA_038406235.1 Peronia verruculata
TATATCAATCTAAAAATGATTTCAATTTTCTGTCTTCTTCACAGAACCTTTCTATATCAATCTAAAAATGATTTCAATTTTCTGTCTTCTTCACAGAACCTTTCTATATCAATCTAAAAATGATTTCAAATTTCTGTCTTCTTCACAGAACCTTTCTATATCAATCTAAAAATGATTTCAAATTCAACTTCTTGAAACAACAGACTGAGTAAAAAGCCCAAAAATTGTAAGTTAGTGGCATGGCCTAACAAGGATTAATAAGGATTAACAAAAGTGATCGGCCATTTTCTCACTAAGGACAGCTGTAGCAACAGGTCACTCCTGATATCTTTGATTGATATCTCGACTTCACCTAAGGTAGAACAACGTTTGGTCAAAAATAGAAGGGAAATGAATAATCTTCACAATGATACCAATAACTCTATACTGAAAACTCAACTGAAAACTTACCTGTTTTGAAAAATATCTTGGATCATAATGAAGTGTGAGTGTGTGTGTGTGTGTGTGAGTGTGTGTGTGTGAGTGCATGTGTGTGTGTGTGCGTGCACGTGTGTGTATGGAGGTAGTTATTTATGATGAACTATGTGTTTTTAATGAAGGTGTTATTGTAAAGCGCCTTGGGGCTTTGCATAGGGGCTTAATAAATGTACTATAATTATTATTTTTATTATACTTTCAAAATTTCACGAGAGCCTGATTTCACTGTGTCGCATTTCTTTCTTTCTTTCTTTCTTTCTTTCTTTCTTTCTTTCTCTCTATTTTTGTTTCCATCCGATCATCCACTACTGCTCTTCATTACTCCAGCCCACTAGGCCAGATTTAGGTGACAAGAGCTTCCTCTTTCACTCCGGATCCAATCATTCCCCTCTCTGGAGACACCAACAGGCTGTTGAAGGTACCAGGAGGTGGTCCTGCTCAAATATCGCTGGGACCTAAAATTAACGGCTCATTCTGAGACACTTTGACCGCCGATTGGATTCACAATGACCATTGAGAGGTGCTATTGGTCCGAGCACGCCAGAGGACCCCAATATTGCAAGACTTTCTTTCCTCTTTATTCGTTGTTTCTATCTCTCTCCATCAGTCAATCCATCCATCCATCCATCCATCCATCCATCCATCCATCCATCCATCCATCATCTCTCCCTCAATTCATCCATCCATCCACCCACCCTTCCATCAATCTACCTACCATCTGTCCATCCGCCAATCCATCCATTAACCTACCCATCCATCCATCCATCCACTATCCATCCAGCTCATCTTCCCTGTCTTGTCTTCAAAAAATGTCTCTTGATATCAGCTATTCTTTTTAGCTAATCAATCTGTTATGGCTCCCCCCGCCCCACCCCCCATCACCATGTGAAAACCAGCCATTACAAAATTCAGAAGTGAAATCCTTGTGAGGAATAAAGTCCACACTAATATATGCAGTAACAACTGCCCAATCTTTTTTTGTTGGAAGTCTAACACATTAATTTTATCCTGTCACCTAACGGGGCGATAACTCACCTTTGCCGGTCCCACATTTTCAAGTAAGAGCAACATAGAATAACACCATTAACCCTGAGACATTAGAGAATGTCAATTCTAAGGAAATCAATGTGATTTTTCTTTCAGTTTTTTAAATTTTTTTAATAACTGCTACCTCATCCAGCCTTCCCTATTCATTCTAGCGTTTATTGGCGCCAGTAAATAAACACAATGAGTAAATAAACAAATAAATGGATATGTAAACAAAGAAACAAACAAACAAGCAAACAAACAACTAAATTAGAAAAAAAGGGAGTAGAAAAGAAAGAGAGCAAAGGAAAAAGAAAGAAAGAAAGAAAGAAAAGATATATAGAAGGAAAGAAAAGAAGACAGAAAGACGTGCAAAAATCAGTAAATAAAAAAAAAAATAAATAAATGATAAATAAATAAACAAATAAATAAATAAAATTCACACGCTGCTTTGCATTTCCCATGAATCCCGCCGGAGGAGCATCAAGATGGTATGGAATGAAAAAAAAAAAAAAAAGCTCTCCTTGCCATATTCCCAGCTAGGCATAATATGGTTTAGAAAAGCATGATGGATGACAGGTCTCCTCAGACATAATCTCCCTGGCTCTTTTCCCCGTGGCCGGGCGAGGGGACAGACCTGGATGATGTATGGACCAAGGGGTCAGTTTGCGTGAACGGGGCAGCTTCTTCTACCCCGCCTCCGCCCGTCCACAGAACGCGGAGGAGATCCTTAACCTTATAAGTGCCCACCAGAAATTGTAGGATTAAATCTGGCAGTCTGATATCAGATCTTTTTTTTTTTTAAAACAAATATAACTTTTCAGCTTGAAGATGGTGCATAGATATGGCCTTCAGAACTCTAATAAAAGAAATCTATACGATCATTTGTTTCTACACAGTTTGGGTCTATCTTCTGTCAAATCGGCGCCTAGGCGCACTGAGGGTTAAGATGCAGCAACAGCGATTGAGAAGAAAATGGCGGTCGTCTTTTTATTTCAATCAATTTCATTACAGATATGGAGCTATTCTAGCCCCTACATTCTCCCCCCTCCCTCCCTCCCTCTTTCTCTCTCTCTCTCTTTTTTGCAAGAGATCGATAGTTTCTCCATGATTGCATTCTTAGCCGCTCACGCGCTTGTTCTTTCCGCCATCATCTTCTGCGGTTTATCTCGGATCTGTTTTGTTACGGTATAATCCAGCCATTATCTTTTTCCAAGATGGTGTGATCCAAGGCGCGATAGGATCTCGCAAGAATCCAGACACTGTGGCCAGGAAACGAAAGAGGAGAGAGCGCAACTATGTGCTCTGATCTCATCACTATAGTGAACAAACGAAAACAGCGATGGTGTGGCTGTGTGTTCCAATATGAGAAGTGAGATGGTACGGCTATGTGTTCCAATATCAAATCCCTAGTAAGGAAACGAAAAGTGAGATGGTACCGCTATGTGTTCCAATATCAAATCCCTAGTAAGGAAACGAAAAGTGAGATGGTACCGGTATGTGTTCCACTATCTTCTCCCTAGTAAGGAAACGAAAAGTGAGATGGTACCGCTGTGTTCCACTATCAAATCCCAAGTAAGGAAACGAAAAGTGAGATGGTACCGTTATGTAGTATGTGTTCCAATATCATCTCTTTAGTAAGGAAACAAAAAGTGAGATGGTACCGCTATGTAGTATGTGTTCCAATATCATAACTATAGTGAAGAGACAAAAAGTGAGATGGTAAGGCTATGTGTTCCGATCGAATCACTATCGTGAAGAAATACAAGGTGAAATACAGTACTGCTGTGTGTTCAGGTTGCAGCACCATAGTGAAGAAACAAAAAGTTGAGACGGTGCGGCTATCTACTCCGATCTAATCACTGTGGTGATGGCGATGGTATGGCTGTGTGTTCCAAGATCACCATTATAGCGAAGAAACGAAAAGTGGGATGGTACATGTTTTGTTTGTTTGTTTGTGTTCGGGTCTAGCGACCAAACAGTACGATTACGGTTATACTGTGTCAAATACGGTAAGATACGTTTATACGTCAAGAAGAGATGAAAGAAAGAGGGACAGAAGACAGGAACACGGAGAGAGAAGAGATGTCTCCCCTGGAATGTCGAGCATGGCACTCCATGGGAGACATCCCACAGATGGCGGGCTTACACCGCCTGCAGATGGTAGCAGAGAACCTACTTATAAACCCCGGGCTCCCGAGGGGGGGGGGGGGATCGTACATGTGTTCCAATTACGATTATAAAAGCCATTATATACGGTGCAGTCAGAGGCAACTGCAAAAGAAAGACCTTAACATCTGAGAAATGGACAGGGATGAGATTGGCGGATTCTCAAAGATCTGTGGAAGACAGGGGGGAAGGAAGGGGGGGGGGGGATTGGTGGCCTCATCTTCTAAGGCGCTCCCAGGTCATCGGCAGAGGTCAAGGGAGGGGTGAAGGTTGAAGAGAGGTGAATGGGTAAGAGTATGAGAGAGTGAGTGTGTGAGTGAGCGAGTCAGTCAGTCAGTGGGTGAGTGTGTGATTGAGTGAGTGAGTGAGTGTGAGTAAGTCAGTGAGTGATTATGTCAGACAGTGAATGCGAGGGTGAGTGAATGAAAGAGTGTTTGAGTGAGTGAGTGAGCGAGTGAGTGATTAAGTGACTGAGTGAGTGAGTGCATGAGTGAGTGAGTGAATGAATGGGTCAATGTGTTAGAGAGAGGAGTGAGTAACTGATAGAGTGAGTGAGTAAATGAGTGGGCCAGTGAGTGGTCAAGTAAGTGAGTGTGTGAGTGAGTGAGGGTGAGTGTGTGAGTGAGTGACAGAATGAGTGAGTGAGTGTGCGAACTGGTGAATGTCTAGGAACAGTCAGTGGACCGTAATAAAAGACAAGTCGGGCCTAGAGAAAATATGGACTTGTAACACCAAAGAACCGAGATTTAACTTCCCAAAGTCACAGCAGACAGCAAGGGAACCGCGACCAATGGCAGAGTCAAGTCGCTGAGGACGTCATCAGTGAATGTCCTCGAGATCTCGACGTCATCAGCTAGGACGGAAGGATGGACCTTTATGGAAACCTAAAAATGTCATAAATTTTGTGTTTGGCAATTGCTCCCACGAACCTTCCGCTTTCATAAAGATTATAGACGTAATATTTCTCGCAAAGCTGGCACTAAATTTCGTCTCAAGCGTGCTAGATAAATAGGAAAATTAACAAGCCTGATTTATGCTATTGGCAAGCACACCACGTTTTTAGCTGTGATATGGCGAGTGAGGATGAGGGATAAAGTGAGTGAGTGAGTGGGTAAGTTAGTGAGTGGGTGAGTATGTGAGTGAGTGAGTAAGTGAGTGAGTGAGTGAGTGAGTAAGTGGGTGAAAAAGTGAACGAGTGAGAGAGTGAGTGAATGAGTGAGAGAGTGAGTAAGTGAGTGAATGAGTGAGTGAGAGAGTGAGTGAGTAAGTGAGTGAGTGAGTGAGAGAGTGAGTGAGTGAGTAAGTGAGTGAGTGAGAGAGTGAGTGAGTGAGCGATTGAATGAGTGAGTAAGTGAGTGAGTGAGTGAGTAAGTGAGTGAGTGAGTATGTGAGTGAGTGAGTGAGTAAGTGGGTGAAAAAGTAAACGAGTGAGAGAGTGAGTGAATGAGTGAGTGAACGAATGAGCGAGTGAGTGAATGAGAGAGTGAGTGAGTGAATGACTTGAGTGAGTGCAAAAGACTACGAGTGAGTGAGTGAGTGTGAGAGTGGGTGAGAGAATGAGTGAGTGTGTGAATGAAGGCTGTAAGTAAGTGAGTGAGTGAGTGTGAGAGTGAATGAACGTGTGTAGCCACAGTGACACCTCTCACGGTTTTTACACGACAAATCATACACGCAGTCCCACACATTTCACAGAATCATCCTAGATCTATGCTCCATTATCATCATTGACATCTGTCCCCACTTCTATCTTCTACACACCTGGCTGTGTGCTAATTACAAAAGGCCTGTAGTCAGTTTCTATCATGATAGTGCATCGAGACACGCAAACAATAGCTATGCCCTTAAGCTACAAATCCCCAGTTTATCAGAAGATTCTAATCGCAAGCTGACGGGTGAAATAAAAACGTTTTGAACTTAAAGACAAAGCTATTATATTCTGAGCCAATCCAAACAGAGACCAGTCAATAAACGTCTACGTAACTGCGTGTGTACTATATAATAATAATAATAATAATACAATAATAATAATAATAATAGAGATTATTTATACAGCCGCGCTTATCCCCGTACAGCACAGGCTCTAAGCGCTTTACAATCTATTATTACCCCGACAGACCCAAAGAAGACACGTAAACGTTCTCAGCTTCCTGGAAGCATACAAAGCGGCTGCCTGTTAGGCGCTCAAATCCTTATCAATTTAACAATACCGATCACTGTCTGCAGTCGGAGTACCGATTCAAACCTGGGTGGAGTCAGGAAATGTGTATAAATTGCCTTACCCAAGGACAAACTGTCGGGACCTGTCAGGATTCGAACTCGGAACTTCAGATCCCGAGTCCGACGGCCTAACCGCTCGCGCTAATACAAGGCAAACTTACTGGAAAACTGAGTGGAGCCAAGCCTGTCTGTTTGTTTGAGTTTCGCTTGTTAATTTGTAACTTATTATTTCTTTGTTTTTTTGTTGGTAGTTTATTTCTTTTATGTTAAAATCTGTAAGGTACAAGCAAAATGGGACAACATAGTGATATCAGCCAGTTTGGTATTTTGTTTGTTTCTAACTTATTTATTTATATGTTTGTTAATACATGGCATGTAATCGAACCCTTTCACCAGTGCTGGAAATTTGGTTAAAAGACACCGACTAGATAAAATTTTGTTTACTTATTCGCTGTTTTTTTTTTTTGGTTCTAGTTTGTCTTGTTTCTAGTTTGGCTTATTTCTAGTTTGTCTTATTTTTAGTTTGTCTCAGTTCTAGTTTGTCTTATCTTTTAGTTTGTCTTATTTCTAGTTTGTCTTATTTCCAGTTTTCTTGTTTCTAGTTAGTCATATGTCTGGTTTGTCTTTTTTTTTTCTAGTCTGTCACATTTACAGTTTAATTACTTCTAATATGTCATATTTCTAGTTTGCCTTTTTTTTCTAGTTTGCCTTTTTTCTAGTTTGTCTTTTTTTTTTTCTAGTTTGCCTTTTTTTCTAGTCTGTCATATTTCTAGTCTATCATATTTCTGGTTTGTCTTATTTCTGGTCGGTCTTATTTCTAGTTCATTTTTCTCTCCTCACGTCTGTTTCTTTCTCCAAAATGAAAGATCACTTATTCCATGAAATCAATAAGACCATTATGAAAGAGGCGCTCTGTGCGAGCATAAATCCTTGCCGGCAAAATGACAAACAAAAAACAAAGGCAAAGAAAACAAAAGCCCCAGCTCATGACAACTGGAGGCGGGTTATACTCATTTTTTGTTCTCCCCAGAAGACAATTTAATTTTTAGGCTAAATCCGGATCAGATTTCCTCTGGCACTAGTCGATTTTTCTAGAATCCCGGAACAATGGCTGCCTCTTTGTGGCTCTGACAGAGAAAATGAAATGTCTGTAGCTGGCCAGATGTTACAGATACCAGGGATGTGAGCACTAGGGACTGTGTTTGAGCAATGACTGCCAATAATGTGGTCTGCAGGTGACTGGTAACAGGTACGTAATACACATCTTAATCCGTCACAAGATCAGGAAAGTTTTGTTTTATAAAGTGAATCTCACGGACATTCAAAGGTAGGAAGCGCTCGTGGAACATCGCATGACAAATGAACCTGCCTAACTTCCAGGTATTAAACAACAACAAAACCAAAGCAAGCAAGCAACCGACCGACTGACCGACCGACCGACCGACCGACCAACGACCCAAACAACGACCCAACCAACCAACCAACCCAACCAACCCAACCAACCAACCAACCAACCAACCAACCAACCAACCAACCAACCAACCAACCAACCAACCAACCAACCAACCAACCAGCCAACCAACCAATCAACCAACCAACCAACCAATAAGTATTCACAAAAAAATGGGTGTGTCATTAACACAAAGGGTAGTGAATAAAGCGTGTAAAGAGGAGAGAAAAAAAAAATCCACATTTTATGCTTATTGCTTGAATGTAAAGTGAAGGCATGAAAAATTCCTGCTAGAATTCATGGTAAAGGGAAACCAATTTCCTCTCATTGTAATAACTTTATACTTTTTAGGAGGGAATCAATCTTTACCAAGGCAAGACGTAAATGCTTTTTTTCCCCCTCCTTAACATTGTTTGTCAACACCTCTTGTTGCCTGGCAAAGGGAAGTAACACACTCGGTTAAAATGATCTCCCATTAATGGATCCTGTCATTATGATTCCACTGAATTCAACACAGAATTCTGCTGATATATTATATTTCTTTCCTCAATAATATTAGCTGATGGTTCTCCTGTTCGGAAATAAAAAAAACAGCAGTTTTATTTGGGGCATAGGTCTGACTTATTACATAGAGAGTATTATGCAAATAAAAGGTTATAAGCCCAACTTTTAACGTTTTATCGCTACTATGTTTCATGTACATGCCGAACACAAGTTGAATGGAAGTTTCTGCAAACTCATACCTACAGATCTGAATGACACGAGCACTGGTCGAAATAGCCCCCCCCCCCTCTTTCTTCGGGTGGGTTGAAAGACTAAGAAAATATAAAGTGAAACACAAATGACTTTTTTTCCATTATCGTGGAGTCAAGGATCGATACGTTCTAATATTAGCCCCGGCAGATGCCAGCGTCTCTGGCTTTATTTCTCGACATGGCGAGACGGCCGTGGGCCAGTGATGCATATCTCAGCGGCTCACGATCTGAAGGCACGCGAAGGCAATGGCGTGTGATCAGAGAGATACTGCGTAAATCAAACATTGTCTGTCTGCCTGTCTGTCTGTCTGCCAGTCTGTCTGCCTGTCTGTCTGCCTGCATGTCTGTCTGTCTGTCTATCTACCTGCCTGTCTGCATGTCTGTCTGTCTGCCTGTCTGTCTGCATGTCTGTCTGTCTACCTGCCTGTCTGCATGTCTGTCTGCCTGCATGTCTGTCTGTCTGTCTACCTGCCTGTCTGCATGTCTGTCTGTCTGCCTGCATGTCTGTCTATCTGCCTGTCTGCCTGTCTGTCTGCCTGCCTGTCTGCCTGCATGTCTGTCTGTTGTCTGTTCTGTCTGTCTGTCTGTCTGTCTGTCTCACTGCTAATTATCAACTTTACCTGTCTGGTCTTTCGGCACAACAGCACTGGCACAGACCGGGAAACCACGGCAGAAAGTCCTTCTAGCTGTCGTCATTTTATTTGAAGGGAGAAAAAAGATGACAGAAACAAGGAGAGAAAAGAAAAGGAATTAAAAAAAAAAGCAGTAAAACAGAAAACACAACAATATAAAACAAAAAGGTACAAAAGAAAGAAAGACAGAAAGAAAACAAGACGGAAAGAAAAAAAAAAACAAAAAAAACAAAACGAAAAAGCAAGAAATACAACGAAAGAAAGAGAGAAAGAACAAAATAAGATAAAACAAACAAGCAAACAAACAATGACACGGGGAAAGAAAGAACGACCAAGGTAGAATTAGTTGGTAAGTGGATTGAATCCTCAGAAATAAGAACAGCTCAATGGAAGACTGACCTGAAATAATATTCCGATTATTTTTCCTATAAACACTAAAACACTTTATAGTCCACAAGATCAACAGTGAAGTCCGGTCGAAAGATTAATTTTAAATGAATTCCATGGACAGAAAGTCCGGCCTCTTAATGGAATCTCAGCTTAATTATATTCCAGGTCGTGAATAACAAATGGGAGATCAATGTAAACAGTTCTGTTATTTTCCTTTGCCAGACACAAGAAGTGTTGAATAGTGTTAACAACAACAACAACAACAACAACAACAACAAATCACTTTGCCTGACGTGGTCAGTTGACAAAGGGCCGAGATAACAACCATACTGGAGGTTGAAAGGCCGAAGGTAAATCAACCAATATATATCGAGTGACAAGAAGCAAAGTGATTTGCTGTTGTTGTTGTTGTTGCTGTTGTTGTTGTTGTTGTTGTTGTTGTTGTTGTTGTTGTTGTTAACACTATTCAACACTTCTTGTGTCTGGCAAAGGAAAGTAACAGAACTGTTTACATTGATCTCCCATTTGTTATTCACGACCTGGAAAGAATGAAGCTGAGATTCCAAGCTGTATATTTAACCGTTTGACTGTCAAGACTACAACTCAGATATTTTTTAAAACATCCATCCACAGATTTAGATTTGAATTTCGCAACGATCATTAAAGCAAACAAAAAATATTCCTGGAAAGAAAGATCTGCGGAAGCGAACAGTGCCGGCAAAAGGATCTCGAGTTAACATGGAAAAGACAATAAAATGAGCAACATCTGTTCTGGCACTCATGGGGTTAAATCATGATTGTTCTCAGTTATCTAAATTGGCGTCTGCCGCTGTCGCCTTGAAAAGGTCAAGTTTTTTGTGTCTAAAACGCTTAACGTTCTGGGATAGGATTGAGCGCTCAGGGTGACAGGATGCCTTCATTTTTTATGACGTCCTTAGAGGGAAAGAGGTCTGGGTGTCCAAATTTCACAGGGATAGCCTATCGCAAATTAATGGACCATTTCTGATTCTCCATGTGAGATATAGAGACGTGATCGGATTGAGCGCTCAGGGTGACAGGATACCTTCATTTCTATGACGTCCTTAGCGGGAGACAGGTCTGTGTGTTCAAATTTCACAGGGATAGCCTATCGCAAATGGACCCTCTCTGATTCTCATTGTGAGATATAGCGAAGGTTTAGACACAGGACAGCTGAAATCAAGTGAGCCATTTCGATCGTCAGCCAAATTACTTCCCTTTGCCCAGTGCAGGAAGTAAAATAGAAGTCTTAGTATCGTAGTATCAAACAAAGAAACAGACAAACAAACAAACAAACAAACAAATAAACAAACAAATACTTATTCTGTTGGTATTTGAAACATGGGTAAAATGAGACACGACACGATGAAATCAGACGCTCTTCAGACTGAGGTGATAGGAGAAATCACGTGTTTTTCAACAGTAAACGAGTTTTTAAGGCCATTTTTTTTTTTTTTTGTACGTTCACAGAACATTTCTATATCAACGTAAAAATGCATTTCAGAGTTAAATGTGATGAAATACATCGAGTTAAGGCCCCAAAAATTGTAATTTAGCGGCCTGGGCTAACAAATATTAACAAGGATTTACAAAACTAATCAGCCATTTTCTCACTAACTTCAGCTACAGCAACAGGTCATCCCCAACGTCTTTGATGATCAACATCTCGACTTCTACATAAATTAGAACAACAATGTTTTCACACAGACAAGTAAATGAATAATCTTCACAGTGATACCAAATTAACTCTATATGCTCAAAATGTGACGAGAGCCAGATTTCATCGTGCCGCATCTCATATTGAGAATTGTGGTTTTTATAAGCTTTTCAACCTCCTGTAGTGGTGGTTATCTCAGCTGTCCACAACCGTGGTAAAAAAATAAC
>JBCAUA010071108.1:0-11018 GCA_038406235.1 Peronia verruculata
GTAACTGTAAACCTGGCTATGATGGAGATCACTGTGAAGAGATACCTGACTTTTGTGAAAATCAACAATGTCTAAGAGGCAGCTGCTTCAATAATTACCAATATTTTGCTGCCAACTGCACATGTGGAGAACACTTTACACTTGGTTTGTATGAAATTTATTTAATGATTCATGAACTGTGCCTGAATAGTGACTTGATAACTATATTCTTTTTGCATGTGGTTTGCACTTTGTACTTGTTTCTTTTTGAAAATCAAGAGGATGTTGGCAACCATTGCCACGGGCCGACAGGATGCTAAAATAGCTGAGAGAGCTCTGTTGTTGGGCTGAAAAGCTTAGGAAAGCCATAACTGTTTGCAGGAAAAATTCATGTTGGTGATAATTAGGTATGTCAATTTAATGTGTCTTGATAATTATAGTTTATACATGGCCTTAAGAATTTTATTGAATTGAGAAATTTACTCTTTGCTGATAATACTGTTGTTTTTTTATAGAATTTCTAACAGTTGGAAAATGAAATCATGTTTTGAACAGGAAGTCTCCTATCTAATCTTGCTAGTGCTAAAGATATGACCTTTGACTATAGCAGACTCATCTGTGCTATTCACTTCATTTTGACCAATGCCCAAGACTGCCCTGTCATTATGTTCTAAACTTTTTTAACTTGCCCAAAACATTTTTACCAGACATTAGGCCTAGTTACATGATAATGTAATTTGCATTTGATTTTTAATTGTGTGGCCTTTTAGTCAAAAGTAATTCTCAAATCACTACAGTGTCATAGGGATAACTAACGAAGCAAAAGTTGAAAATAATGTGGCAATTCATATGGGAAAGGCAGTCAATGACAGGAGAGAAGTGACATCACAATAAGAATGCCAACATCAGTGGTAGGGTGTGGGCTTTGGTTACACAGTATTGATAAAATGCAGGGAAAATTAGACATTTCAATGAACCTACTCAATCATAGTGAAGATGTAGCATTTTATGGATGCATGTAGTACATAAAGTAAAAAACTGCTTTTTGTTTGTGATCCTCTACCTTGTTATAGATCTGTTGATACAGGACTTCATGCATGGCTATATTTATTAGCTAGATATATGTTTCGGTCAAATGTTTCTGCTCCTTTTTTGCTTTGGTAATACTGTTGCCCAAATGACCACTATTTTCTGCTTCATCTATGCAGTTTATCATTAATATCAGCATCTCTCAGTTGTAGTGAATGTGCATAAAAACTAAATGCAAAATATCATAAAATTATATAGTTGGAGATCAAGAATGTGGCAGCCCCTAGCATTTTCAACTTAGATTTGGGGAGCAGAGATATAAAGTTGATTAATGACACTGACCATTGCTAGGACACACTCAATAAGCACAGATGTCCTCCTAGGGTTCTGATGATGCATTCATTAGTTGAAAACTAAGTCTACAGTGTGAATTGTCCCAATGTGATCTCTACTTTATCACATTATCACCTTATATGTTGAATAACTTTCCTGCCATATAATGTGTTCTTTGTGCTTGATACAGCTATCTTCCTTTCCTCCAAAATCTCTGAAATGATACTCCATCTTTAGCTCTTTCTCCTGCCCCATCACTTGAAGAGTAATATAGTGTTTCAGTCAACAATTTAGTCCTCTCAATTCTGTGTTCAGCAAATTGAATAATATTATTTTGTTTCGCTTTACAGTACAGTGAATTTTCATCACCTTTATAATTTATGCCCAGTCAGGGGCAGTACTTTTCTTGATTATCCAAGGAAAATAATTTGTCTTTATATTATGTGTCAGAAGATATTTGTGTGACTTAAATGATCTGAATTTTAATTTCAAATTATAAAAAACAACAACAAACAAACAAACAAAAAAAGAAAAACAAACCAATATCTGTGCTGTTAAATAATCTCAAATCAGAATTCACATTTACCAAGCATGCACTAGATGCTGGTAGACCTCAATGTCTATGTCAGTAGTTTTCTTAGTGGAAATAATCCTGCTGTACCCTGTAGTGTGAACAAAGCAATGAAACAGTCAAAGATAGTTTTAGAATACTTTTAGACAATATTGCTTGCTTATGATAAATAACTCACAATTCCCTAGTGAATGTCATGATCATTTCTCATTGCTTCCAGAATGTGAAAGGGACTTGATTAGTAAATTAAATGTTCCTCTTTTTCTTTGTTATTTAGACTCTCTAACTTCAACTGAATGCACTGAGACAGACTACTGCTTAAGCTCACCCTGCAAGCAGGGGACATGCAAACAAGTATTTGGTGGGTTCAGATGCGATTGTCCTTCTGGATTTGGAGGCTCAGTTTGCCAGCACAATGTTGATGATTGCTCCAGCGGACCCTGCAAGAATGGTGCAACATGTATGGATGGAATTGATGCTTATAATTGTAAATGCCCAAGTGGATATACCGGTGAGCTGTGGTGTTATTGCTTGATTTTCATTGAAGCTCTTCATAGCTGCGATACTGATAATGAAGGAAAAGAATACATACAACTGTAGGCCCTGCTTATCAAATTTGGCAGATGAAAAAGACTGCAGGAGCAATAGAGGACAGACACTCTAGGTACCTGGCACTATGAAATCAGTGCAGAATAATTGCAGAATAATAGACTTTTGATTGCCTACATAGGTGATATTAATATGACCTCTCTACAGGCATGATATCATTTACATTTAGCAGGAGTAATACATTTTTTTGTTTGTTTAGAATTATAAAAGTGATATTTGATTGCCACAGTCTTTTCAGATTTATTTGAGTTTGAAATTTCTTCCTTAGGAATCCACTGTGAGACAAATATCGATGACTGCCCTGGTAGCTGTGTGGATGACAACACCTATGATTGCAAGGACTTGGTGGATGACTTTACATGCATATGTCACAGTGGATTCACTGGGAAAAGTTGCTCAGTATGAACATGAAATTGACTTAAAGTTCTTCATTCTGAAATTATATTATTGGGTCCCCAGATTTTATTTATCTCTTTAAATGTATCCAGCTGGCTCTGGTAGTGTATTGCACATTAATTTATAAACAGTTTTTGTTTTTTTTTCTTTTTTCTTGAGATTCTATTTATATTGAATTTAGTGAATGAATTTGTTATTTTAACTTATTCTACTTTGAACCTACAGTCTTCACATTTTCTGTGGGGGCATCATAAATGATGATAATGGCAGTAACTAGATTACTCAGTATGTCACATGACTTAACTCCTTCCATGCCAAAGAACGATATATTGTCAATATTGCGGGCCGCCATTGTGCCAACAAATGATATATCGTCAATATAGCGCTACTGAATTTGTGCGATGTTTACGTAGAGATAGACACTTTATCGGTTACTTTCGGAACGGTAACTTTTGTGTACTTCATTTCTCAGTCTTTTGGTATGTGTTTTGAGTTGCAAAATTGTTTGATAACTATAAAAATTGGTGCAAAAACAAATTACCAGTCATTGCTAAGGTAAACTAGTTATGAATACGCTCACTTCAGGCCCTTCTCGGGATTCTAGACCCTCATCTTGGCAAATTTTATCAGGAGACCAAGCACAGGAGCTTGTTTTTCACGGCGTTAGTACTGTTAGTGATGATGAAGAAGGATCTGATCTCAATAGTCTAGATGATGATAGAGCTGACAAGGATTATGAAGTAGACTCAGATCAAACAAGTTGTGTACCTCATTTTTCTTTTCTAGATACCTCTACTGCCTTTTCTGTATCCTAATCTTATTCTCCATCCATATCCCTACATTTCCATGCATGATACATGTAATTCCTATGCATAGAACCAAAGTTATGATGATTTTTCTGTGGTCATATTTTTTTTCATGTGTGCTTTCAAATATGGCCAGGCACAAACGTGGAATACCCCCTGGCATGGAAAGAGTTAAAGTAAGCCCATTCCTCTTGTCAATGACACTCAGAAACTGTAGATATGAAAAACTGGACATTTCCCCCAGCCATGTGACATATGTAATTCAAATTTGCACAAAAAGATCACATTTTGCTTGTTACTGTTCCTTACTGAGATATCTTAAATGCTCAAGACAATCTAAAGCCTTATACTGAATCTAAAATTAAGCATTACAACCTTAAACAACACTGCGGTTGTCACATCTCTTGAGATAATTTATTTCCAAAGCACAAAGAGTGCAAAAATTGGACAAACCTGCCATTGACCCACAGATTAGTTTGGTGAGGTTAGGGGAATGCTGGAGAACTACTATATGCTTGGAAAACTGAGGATGCAAAGAGGAATATATAAATATGAGAAATTGGCCCAAGACATGGTAAAACATCAGTTTCTGTCAAAACCTGCAAACACTGAATAAATTTCATATTGAATTTCTATGGCTTTTAGCTTTTACATATTATGTCTGGTTTGGACATTGTGACAGGTTTCATCCTCAGCATAAGCAAATGTTCTGTAATGAGATGTGACAAAATGTGACAAGCTAATAAGATAGTGTGAGATATAATGTGAGATAAGACAGACTAAAAATGACATGACATTACAAAACAAACTTTATGTGTCCAAACTGGGAACTTGTTCATGGAAAAACATTTACCTCTGACATACATGTAGGTCTCTTTGTCTAACAATAATTGTAACTGACTAATAATATCAATAGCTATACCATCATATACTAAAGATGTATTTCACTTTCAAACACTGTTTTGAGCAGGATATCATAGTGATTTTTCACTCATAGCTATATATAGCTTGTGATCTGATGATGTTATGATGCACAAGTCAAGTTGAAAGTTTAGTACCAAATAGCATGACCTGCAAGTGATAATGACGTGTAAAATATGCAAGCTGAAAATGATATGGGTAACAGCTGGCAAACTCAGATCATGCTAATGAGTGGCACATTTGGTGATAATTGTGGATGTCAGCAGTATGATCAGTACTGCTCTACCAGGAGACATCAAAAACAACTAGATCTCTTGAGGATGCAGTGAAATTGTTTTTGTGGTTGATTTTTACAAAGGACATCTTCCACATCCAATACCAATAGGTTTTCATCCATTTTTCAAATCACTTACAAAATATTTCTCCAGTACTACACTACCTAAAGGTACAGCAAAATCAACTAATGAGGATGCAGTGGAATTGTTGTCATCAAATGTAGCTGGCGTGCTGAGAGCAAAAAGTACCTGAGTCACATTCCCACACATTTAAAGGTAAGGTCAAGAAATCCCCATAAACAGAAGAAAATAAAAATGCAGTAGAAGCTCAACAACAGGTGTCAAATCTTCAGCCACTTGAATAACAACACTCTTAAGTCAAGTACACATTCTGAACTCAGTCAAGTCAGGAAATGTGTGTAAATTGACTTTCACAAGGACAAAATACCTGGTCCATTAGGATTCATATCTGGGAGCTTCTGATATGAGTTTGTTGTTAGATCCACTAAGCCATACATTACAAAAACACAGTCTTGTAAAAATACTGCAATTAAAGAAGAGCTACAACAGTTCCCTATGAAGGCACGATTAACAGCTGTCAAATACAATTATCTTTCATCAGTCCAAAGAATATCTACAAATTTATTTCCCTACTATTTTTTCCAACCTTGTTGAGAATGTGCTGAGAAATGGGAGATGCCTGACAGCAGAATAACAAATGAACATTTTACAGTGCCAGCAATCATTTGCCACCAAAACCACAAAAACTCAATTTCATAAAGGCTTTTCAGTTTCCAAAGAGGGACTATCTCAGCCCACTAATAAACTGCATGTGTGACCACAGCTAAGCCTATTCAGTAACAGTACATTTCCAAAATGTTGGTGGGAACAGTGCCTAATAATTTTTCTTTCGCATTCTAAAGTTAATGAGAAATTGTGAGAAAAAATATTTTCTGACATATTTGAATGGATGGAACTTGGCCAAGTTTGTCCATTACAACGTAAAAAGATTAAGTGAAAATAACAAACAATAGTTTGTAACGAATATGAACATCAGATGGTAAATTGTTGAAGTCCATTTTGTATGCATCAAGAACTGATGAAATCACAAGACAGAACAGGGTGAGAGAGGATGAAATCACAGGACTGGACAGGGTGGGAAAGGACAGAATCACAGGATGGGAGTGGATGAAATCACAGGACTGGACAGGATGGGAGAGAATGAAATCACAGGACTGGACAGGGTGCGAGAGGATGGAATCACAGGACTGGACAGGGTGGGAGAGGACGAAATCACAGGACAGGACAGGGTGGGAGAGGATGAAATCACAGGACTGGACAGGGTGGGAGTGGATGAAATCACAGGACTGGACAGGATGGGAGAGAATGAAATCACAGGACTGGACAGGGTGAGAGAGGATGAAATCACAGGACTGGACAGGGTGCGAGAGGATGGAATCACAGGACTGGACAGGGTGGGAGAGGATGAAATCACAGGACAGGACAGGGTGGAAGAGGATGAAATCACAGGTCAGGACAGGATGAGAAAGGATGGAGAGGACAGGGTGAGAGAGGATGAAATCATCACAGGACTGGACAGGGTGAGAGAGGATGAAATCACAGGACAGGACAGGATGAGAAAGGATGGAGAGGACAGGGTGAGAGAGGATGAAATCACAGGACTGGACAGGGTGAGAGAGGATAAAATAACAGGACAGGACAGGATGAGAGAGGATGGAGAGGACAGAGTGGAGGGGATGGAATCACAGGATGGAAGAGGGCAGAAGGGGATGAAACCACAGGATAGGGACAGAGAGGATGAAATCACAGGCAACACAAGGAGGAAGCAGATAAAGTATTTTTAAACCTCTGACCTGACCTTACCTTTTTGAACTGTTCATAACTAAGAAATTGTATGGCCGCATATGGGAAGATTCGAATCATCTGGACCCCATTACCCATGTAGAGTCCAGCAAACCCCTCCTTTTTTACTACATGCCGGACTGCAGAGAATACGCCTGTCAATTGTTACAAAAGAAATGAAAACTCACTTATAAGCAAATTCTTTACCATAAACATCCATAAATATTTAAAAACACACACACAAAAAAAAAAAATAAAATATATATGGCTAAACATTATTGAATTACATGCTATGAATAATATGCATGAACTTAAATGAATGTTACATAAAATGTAAAGTAATTTTAATTGCAGAAAATGGATGGCCACTTCTTTTCCAGATTGCAACTAAAATCTAAAATGTATTTAAAAATATGCTAGAGAAATGTCCCACTGCAACATGAAGTTGATTTACATTTCAATGTCAAATCACTGAACTTTCTATCCATTTCTCTGGCTCCACCAGTCTTACATATTATGAATGCATGTGGTCCATCACAGAAGATTACTAGAATTTTCTGCACTATATGATACACTTCTGGTGTGTGAAAGCACAGTGAACTGCTGCACATCCTGCTATGCCTCATCAATGTGAAAAAATGCTGTGGTTTGTATTACAGTTCTTCTCTAAGCATCAAAAATAAGAAGAAATAGTGGCTGATAAAGATCAACCATGATTTAAAAAAAAACAACATGACTCGAACTTTTAGTGTATGTAGCCCCAGTCCACCATGAAAACACCAGTTCTATTTACTATCTCTAGACGATGGTAAGGAAACTCCTAAACGTTTGGGCAAATGTCCTGTGCCCAGGGCAAATGAGTCGGAAGTTGTGCCAGGCGATTACGAGTATCAGCCGTTTTTAACTGTTTTCCAACTCAGGTATCAAAATTTGTTGGGTTTTTTTTATAAAACGAAAACTTGACCTTTTTAACCTGAAAAAAAAAAAAAGAAGAACATTTGATATCTGAGTCAGAGAACAGTTAGAAACGGCCATCACTTGTTATTGCTCGTCCCGACTTCCCACTCATTTGCCCTGGGCGAAAGACATATAAAATATATTTTCAGCAACAAAATTTGATCTATTGTGTCAAATGACTCAAAGAATTAAGCAGTGAGTTTAATAAACTGGAGGACACACACATGAAATGACAATCTGGACCCTGAGACTTAAGGTAAGTTGAGCCCTTCAAGAAACAAAGAAGTGCTTGACAAAGCTATTTAACAATCTTAAGGCATCAGACAGCAATTCACCTGATTAACGAAGGTTTATGGGAATATCACAAAAATATATATATCACCTTTATTTTGAAGCTTACCCAGATGTTTGTAGTGTTCATTGTGGGCCTGTAAAAGAATTTTTACCCTATCCAAGGGGGCTACAGCTGTTTTTGCACAACATCCTGCGATGCCTGGAAAAAATGATTCCAATTTAATTAAAATATAAATCAACTTACAAGTGTGTTCAAAATGCAATAAAATCCAAGTGTGAATGGTTTAAAATGCTATCAAGTGGTCTTAACACTGTAGCTAACTGTTCCATGAAACTAACCTTACCCAAAAACTAACACTAACCCTAAATCTGACACTAATGGCCTGGTGTGGAACTTTTCCTTTCTAGAGTCTAGAATCTACAAGGCCTAATCTAATGTCCCAATTCAAAGCAGAAATGTAATCTGATAGGCCAAAAAGGAAAGCCTAGTAGAGCTGCAATAACCCATTGACTCTATTTTGACCACCTAGTCACAAAAGTCAGTGCAAAATTAATAAATCATAATAATAGGTTCAATTTCACCCCCTAGTAAGCAAAAATGATAGGACATGAATATTGCAGCTTGGCCAACTTCACAGAATCACACCAAAGCTTCACTATCCAAGCAATAAGATATTTTAAATATATGCTGATTTTAAAGACACTGTGACTTTTCATCTTCACGCAACATTTGAACACTTATTCACATAAATGCTCTTATGATGGCAAGCATATGTACCATATGTACCATATATATATATATATGGGGAGCAAAAAAAAAAAAAAAAAGGCTGTGCATTAAAATAATTGAAAACTAAAAAAAAAAAAAAAAAGGAAAAAAATGGTATGTGGACCCAAAAAAAAAAAAAAAAAGCTGTGCATTAAAATCATCAAAGGACCTTCTTAATGCATATGATGACTTGTACATTAAAGAAAAAATTAATGAGATGCAGAATGGCAAATCAAGCGCTCATCGAACTGAGGTGACTGCACAAATCCTGAGCTTTTCAACAGTGAATGAAAATTTTATAATGTAATATTATTTTCCTTTTTGTCTAAAACTTTCGTCAGTTTCAAAATGTATTTCAGAGGCCTTTTTTTCACTCTTATTCCTCGAGAATACAGACTACATTGAATATATAGATTTTTTTTACACATCAGGTTTCAGTACAAGTTGATTTCCTGGAGAAGAAATGCAGAAGTTTCATTCATTAGTAGGCTACTTATGGTCCCTACTTACACTCGGAAGAAATGCCCACTGTTTTTGTCACCGTCTTACCATCTTAGAGAAAAGTCTTAACTCTGGTTTTATTATCAGCCTACCACCCTGTGGTTTTAGCACCAGTTTGTTTTCTCATCAGCCTACCATCCTGTGCTTTTACTTTTACATTTGGCACCAGTTTACTACCTCCAAAGAGAAATGTCCTATCTTTGTTTTTTCTTGATACCTGACCACAATAAATTAGAGACATGATGTCCTAACCTGATTGTCTTACCAACTTATCACCGCAAATGTCATATATATTCTGGTTTTAGCTAGATCTAGTTACCACCTTGGAGAGAGTGTCACATCATGGTTTTCTCAGCTATATCTAACTAGCAAAAAAGAACATTCTGCCCTGTTTGTCAACAGCTTTACCTCTTAAATTGTTTACTTAAAAGACATGTTCTGCTTCTTTTTAAGACCAGAAAACATTGACAGAAAGTCTTAGTTTTCTTACCAACTGATCTCATATAATAAGCCAAGGGGAACTATCCTACCCACCCTGGTTTTACCTGACCCTTAGATAAATGTTCTACCCACTATTAATTTCTTTTCTCCAGCTTACCTCCTGAAATAAATGTCTTGGCTGCGATGACGGCCTTACTTTCCTTCGCAGACACTGGTTCGGTAGTCTCAATAGCTACCATCCTGCTTGAAAAAGATGTCGTTCGTGTACTCCCACTACCCTGTAGACGTTGGGCTTATCCTCAGTATCACTATCAGTGACAGTGGACCACTGCTTGGTAATGCGCGACCAATGGAGTTGGGAAGACTGCTGCAGGCCCACTGGACAAGGCATGCCGAGCCGTAGACCAAGGTTGAAGCTTGATACGCAACGGCCGTAGATCTAATACACTTAGCGTCAGTTCGTCTGAGTCACTGTTCAAAAACTGATGATCCATCACACCGATGGTGAAATATGAACCCTGTCGGCAAAAATGATTAAAAAATTCAAATGACTGCCCCACAACTAATAATTACTGCTGTGAAGACTCAAATTAATTCACACTATGAAATGACTAATACACTGAGAGAAGCTGTCTATCCTTACCAAATCAGTTATTTTCTATTAACCATGTCAAATATATATAGATCCAAATTTATCGCTTTTCAATGACCCTGGTCTAACACATACTGGTCGGAAAGATTTCTTTATGATTCTCACTAACAGCAATGCAATTTATAAAAAGCTCTATCATGCCACGTTCTGACAAATGCCGATGCCGAACGTTCTCAAAATAAGTTCAATACATTAATGTCATTAGACAGCCCGCAATATAATGTGGCCACTACGAATTCTCTCTATCTATGATGACCTTTTACTGTGCAGACTGCAAACGCCAAAGCTTTGTACTCGACGTCTGACTGAGCCCGCCTTGATATCTCCAGCCATACACCTGAGCCAACTGCGCCGTCTGTGGCACAGAAAAGGGTACGCTTCTTACTCCATTTTATGTAATGTGTTTGCACCTATCAAAACCACGCCATCATAGACAAGGCGGTCAATGAGATAACTACCCTCAGGGTGGTTGAAAGGCGTTGGAGAACGTAACGTGGTCAGTGCACTGCCCACCATCACCCGACTCTCCCCTCCCTCCTACTCAAATTATCCATGTTACAAAAGCGTCTGGCAAACGTCGTCATGCATACGGGGGGGGGGGGGGGGGGGGGGGGGTCTCCGT
>JBCAUA010071119.1:0-17563 GCA_038406235.1 Peronia verruculata
ATGGACGGGTTCCGTCATCTCTATTGTACTTTACAGTGACAGCGAAATTGATGTTAGAATGCATCCGTAGCCACAACACACACACACACACACACACAAACACACACACACACCATCACACACACACACACACATACACACACACACACACTCAAACACACATACAAGTGTGCCCACTTTGTGTATATTCTATCATAAAGCACGTGAATTGAGGGCTTTTGATATTGTAAAATGAAGGCAACCCCATCAATCATCAAGCAAACAGGTAAAGTTATTAATGCCTTATCGATTGTTCAATTTTACGCTGCTAATGTCTGTAAAATATTTGAGACGGCAGAGCATGGGATGTAAAATGGAGAGAAAGTGAGCTAAGAAAGAGAAAGCAATAACCGAGGAGAATAAAGAAATGATAACGAAGATGTTAAGGAAGAGGAAACTGAGGAGGAAGAGCAAAAAACAAATAAAATTAAAAAAAAAAAAAAAACCCACGAGACAGCATCCAGTTTTTGTTCCTTTTTCTTTGGCATTCTTTTCAAAAACAGATCTTTAACCCCAATTTTGAAATGGCAAAGTTCGAAGCTGACAGCATTCAATAAACGCAGCACAGAGGATTAGCTTAGAATAAGGAGAGAAAATGAGAAGGGAGAAGAGGGGGGGGGCGCTAAATTGAATGATGAAAGGAATCGCCTAAAGAAAGAGATGATATGAACGTCTAGCCACCTAGAAACATCTCCATTGATTAGAGGGACGTGTTTGAGGAAATCTCGTATACTGCGATAGCGTCCCTAATTGGTGTACGGTAGTGAAAAGTGACTATGTATTTGTTAGTCTCGGCAATAAAAAAGAAAAAATGCATTCAAAGAGTAGAGACTTTCAAATTATTACCAAAAAAAAAAACAACAACAACAAAACACAAAACTACTAGTTCTAGTCCCCTTTTTTGGTCGCTCCAGTCCTACTTGTTACCAAAGGCTATGGCTTTTTATCTGTATACACCAAGTCCCCATTAGTCGGCATAGTCATCTGTTTTGTCATTGTTGTTGCTAGTTTTGTTGGTAATGCACGTACGAGCTCTGACTTTATACTTAGTTACAGTTTCCCTTAGCTTTGCTTTTAATTTAATATGAGGTGTACATAACGTTACAAACACTGGCATATACCCACATATAACACACCCATATGCACGCACTCGCACACCGAGTGTACTCACTGTGCAGCACATCTGTAGGCACAAAGACATACATCCATACCCACACACAGAGGGTAGATCAACACAATGTGTCGCAGAGCATTTTCTTGCTCACGCACAAACACATATACCCATACACACACACACATATAATAATAAATGTATGACGATGAGACAGGACAGTTTTCTTGTTCGCCCTGTAAGGGTCCAGCGTTTTCCCATCAAAATCATTTATATCATGATTTTTTTTTTTATACTTTCCTAAGCATTTGTTTTGTCCCTAATAGTCTGTCAGTTTCTAAAGACCATAACTTGTTTTTCTAAGATATTTCTAAAATTAAGTTACACTTTGTCTTGCGATGGGAGGCGAGAGGGATAAAAGGAAGGAGGCTTCTAACATGAGTGTCAAGTAACTCTCATTTATTATATTTTTTGCTGTGACTATAATGCTTAGTATTCAAATTGACAGTCCGTGTTCAAAACGCGTCCAGTTTTGTTGTTTTTGCTGTTATTTTCTAAATGCCAGCCTTCCGATTTGATGACTTATTTGTCTCACTTTCTGAAAATAGTTTTCCCCCGAGTCTTCGATCTCAACACACCTCAAACCTGATTGCGTGCACAAAACAGTTCTGATTGTATTTTCCTGTTGAATCCAGAAAGAATAAAAAAATAGATTTTCTTTCTTTTTTCTTCTCACCCGTTTTCCCTCGACGCTTTTTCTTCCATGCGCTTAAGTTGGCTTCTTATCGGCGTCGCTCTTAGCGCCAGCTTCCGAACTGTCTCCTTTCTTGTCTGTTAGTCGAGTTGCATAGGTTTCATATATCTTTTTCAGCATGCGGATGTACTTTTGTACTATGTATGTGTATTTTCTTTGTCTGGCTGCCCTTTGGTCCCTAGATCTATCTTGTTTGTCTTTTTGTTGTCGTTGTTGTTGTTGTTGTTGTTGTTGTTGTTGTTGATGATTTGTTTTGTTTTGATATATTTGCTATTGAATAATACGCGTATATTATAACAAGATTAACCGTCGTTCTAAAATGATTGGCCTCGGTATATTTTATACAATTTTTTGAAATTCTTAAGTTGTACGTCATATCTTCATATCTTGGTCTTGGATGATTCCAGTCATCGTTCATTCAAATACTGAATCATTGTTAGCCTCCTCCACATACAGGATGTCGTGTTCAAAGCCGTCTCGTTCATGAGCCATTCGTCAATTAAATGGTACACCGTGACATCATGACAGACTCACTCATTTACTTATCTGGTCGTTCATGATAACTTCTGTCATTTCAATCATGTCTTTATTTTCTTATTAACTAATTCATTCGTTTGGAGACTCACTCATTCACTTTCTCACTGACTAGCTGGCTCACCTACTCACTCAGTCACTCACTCACTCACTCACTCACTCACTCACTCACACACACACACACACTCACTCACTCACTGTCCAGCTGGTTCACTGACGAACTGACTGACTCCTTCAATCACTCACTTACTCATCACTCACTCACTCACTCACTCACTCACTCACTCACTCACTCATTTACTCACTCACTCACTCACTCACTCACTCATTCACTCACTCGCTCAGTCATTCACCCACTCACTCACTCACTCGCTCAGCCATTCACTCTCATTCACTCACTCACTCATTCACTCACTCACTCACGTGTCTGACCTCTATACCTTTATCCTCTCACCCACACACTCAGTCACTCATTCCTTTGATCCATTTTCAGTACACTACGTCTGCCGTTTGACATTACCTTTACACACCGCCGTTTGACCTTTTGCAGGCTGTAAACTTAATCTGTGCAGTAATGACCTGGTTACGTCAAACTTTTCCCCAACAGGTTCGTAACTTCACCAGGTTACTGCTGCACTAAATCAGGAAGTTAACTCGTTACAGGTGGAACACCGTCAATGTATTTACTGTCGAGTGTACTTATTGACAAGCTTTTCTCCATTGGTTAGTAACTCTGGAAACCAGGGAAGGCTGTACGCATGTCTTTCTTGATAAGTAACATTAGTAGTTAACATCGTATTGCTCCGGCAGGTGCATTAAATACCTCCTGGTTGATCTGTACTTTCAGAAGTTATAGAACATCTTTACTGATGCACCCGCCTTACTTGATGAGCAATACCAATGGTCACTTTTTTTCCGTTGACTGCTAATTATAATAGGCTTTTCTTCAATGGTCAGTAATTTAAGCAAATTTTGCAAATCAATGCATATGTATTTCTTCCTTGATTTGTCTTGGCTAGGCAACTTTGGGGGGGGGGCGGGGGGGCTGTTATTTTAAATTCAAATTAGCCATAAACTGATGTCATCTTGTTTGTTTATTTGTTTGTTTGGTTTTGTTAGTAATTCTGATAGAAAACGGGCGGCTGCGGGGGTCGCAGGATTTCAAAATGGTATCTCAAGCTTTTTCACCTTGACCAGAAATACTTTTTCAGCAGATAGGCAGGGTTGTTCAAAAGTGCTGTCTACAAAGCCCTTAGTCTTGCCGACCATCAGACCACTACTTAAGATTTTGTAACCAGCTCTCACGGTGTTTAGCTTGTCTCTGATGTCGCCAGGTTTTACGTTCGCCCATACTTGGCTGTTATTTTTCCATCTCTTGATAAACAGTTTACTGCTGGTCCTTCTCCGAGCATGTTTTGTTGACCCCTAACTCTATAATAACTCTATAAGATACCTCTCCTCGTTGAATAGTACTTTAGTGGATACTGTAAGTAATTTGAATTCAACCCTGTCATAGACAAAAAATCTATCTACCTTTCCTGATCCTGCTAGTATTATGCCCCCTGTGAGGCATAGACTTTGGCATGGAGATTGCCTGAATTTACGGCATTTAGCTTTTGCCACTAGAAATAGCGATCACATCCTCCGTTTCAATTACCCCTGATCTTGTGAAATACTGCGACCTTTTTATAAAGCCAGTAATAATTCAAGTGGACCACTAGGCTGGGATTTTGGAAAACTGTGCATGAAAAATCAACAAAGAACTGTGAACGGTAATAAATGTTGCATAACACCAGTTCTAAGGGAATGTGAAAATCGCTTAAGGGAGAAATAGTTAAATTTAGTAAACCAAGCATAAAGTCTAAAAATATCCTAATATCTGACAGCTAGGTCTGTATAGTTCCTTTCCAGGTTGGTGTTTACTTCCGTGTTTGGAGTGCGATTTTTTGTGGGGCGGACGCGGAAGCGAAACGTCATAAGTGATTTACCCCCGTGTTTGAAATGTAAACAATAGAATGTGGGGCGGACGCGGAAGCGAAACGTCATAAGTGAACGCCCTATAGTTCTGGTGATGAGTACCTCAGGACTTGTTTATGATTATTCTATACACGTTCTTGTCATTTTACACTTGTGGGTTGGACTGAAAACAGGCCAAATGTACAGTTAGTTTTTTTTCCCCCTCAAACCTGAAGTAAGTTTAGATGGTACCA
Organism: Peronia verruculata; assembly: GCA_038406235.1. Classification (NCBI taxonomy): domain Eukaryota; kingdom Metazoa; phylum Mollusca; class Gastropoda; order Systellommatophora; family Onchidiidae; genus Peronia; species Peronia verruculata. The sequence continues at coordinate 4,649 of JBCAUA010071119.1, forward strand.
GATACTGGGCAATTTGCAGACTAAACCAATTTTACTACTAATTTCTCTTGTGAAGACTAGGTCATGACAGTACGATGGAATGGCCAGCTGAGAAAAAACATTTTTTTTTTTCGTTTTTAGCCTACATTATAAATGGACGCCTTTAAGGCTGGGAGTGGTCAGCAGCTAACCATGTTTCAAGGTTAACTAGACCAAGTTCCAGGACGGAAAGAGTACTGCTGTTTAAGGGGTAAAACTGTTCAGTGCTATTAGCATCACTCGCACTGTGAGCAGGAAGATAATAATATGCAATTAGAGTTTCCTCAAGCAGCAACCGATGGTAAAACCTGAACCTAGGAAATACCTACTTTTCCGTTACATTGCTGTAGTACTACTATACTAGATTTCCAGTAAGCTGAAGCTAATGTATCCTGCTGAATCAGGACAGGAAACAGAAGCAAACTGCACTCGCATATGACATGCGACACGATGAAATCAGGCTCTCGTCAAATTTTGGGCATATGGATTTATTGGTATCACCGTAAAGGTTATTCATTTTCCTTTCTCTGTGTGATAAAAATGTTTGTTCTACCTTATTTGGAGGTCGAGCTATTGGCAATTAAAGGCGATAGAGGTGAGCTGATGATGCAGCTGGTTTAGTGAGAAATTCGCACATCACGTTTGTAAAGCCTTATTAATCTTTGTTAGCCCAAGTCGCTAAATTACAATGTTTGGGCTTTTTGCCCCATCTATGTTAGCAAATTTAAGTCTGAAATGCATTTCTACAGTGATGTAGAAAGGTTCTCTGAGGAGAAAGAAAATTCGCTAAAAATAAGTTCACTATTGAAAAACACGTGATTTCTCCAGTCGCCTCAGTTTGTCGAACGCCTGATTTGATCGTGTCGCGTCTCACATACTTTCATGAACTACTTTTCCACTTAAAACTTTCATTTCAAGAAAATCGTGACTCGGTTATGTGAACTCTCCAATGTCACATAATGAATAAAATGCAATTTTTAAAGAATAAAGTGTTGCAGTAGAAGCAGCTCGACCAGTCCGAATGAGTTGTAAGTCCCCGCATGAGAACAAAGAAATCAGGGATTGGATGCTACGAAGATGGTCTGATATCGATGATTTTATATACTGACAGACTCTAAAAACGCAACACGTGAAAATAATTCTATATGTCAAGTGTTGCGTTTTTAAATCTGTCATTATATTACTGATATTGACAGAACCTCGTCTCTGAATAAGAAGATATTGAGTATATTAGGATTATACAATATGAATAAGCAGATTTATGAGGTTTATTTATGACGAGTTTTTGGTCTAATTTTACCCTATGTTGAAATCTCTTCATCCTACACTGTCTCCTGTCACAGCTCAAAATGTTACTTTTTTTTAAACTATATCTATATAGAACTTGACTTATGGTTACGAAAAAAAAAAAACCAGTACCATTCCTTGACCCCCAAGAGAGGATATTGGCTTGGCCATTTCAGACCGCGTCGCCGCAATGTGCAGCGCCACTGTATTTCCTCCGAAACACATCAGGAACCCGTTTTACAGATGGGTGGGCTGAGGAAAATTGTGTGCTAAGTATCTTTCCTAAGGATACAACATGCAACCGTTGCGATTCGAACCTCCGTTTATTATATGATAATAACAATTCGATTTCGTCGTAATCCACTTATGACTCATTTTGACAGGCTGTCAGACAAGTTTTTTGTTGTTGTTGTTGTTGTTATTATTATTGTTCTGTTGTTATTGCTATTGTTGTTGTTGTTGTTGTTGTTGTTAATGAAGAAAAAGCGGTCCTATTTGAATTAAATTGGGATTAACATTTCGTTCTGTCAAAGTATATCAAAGCAGTCTGTGTTTGTAAAAAACCACTGGGTTTGAAATCGAGCACTTCTTGGCCTTTTCAGTATCAATAGTTAGCTCTAGTGGGAGAGCTGTAAGATATCTCGTACGCTTTACGGCCGATGGTAAAAGCAGAACCAAGGACATCACTGCTTTTCTCTGGCATTCTGGTCGTTTTAGGTTTCATTTACGTTAAAAGAAATGTAGCCTTTTTACACTGTGTGACAAAGGACACAATAGTTATGGACACACGAGACTTCAAAAATATGCTACTTTTTTTTCTAAGAAAGTTAGTTGTCGACTTTACCTAATCTTCTCATCTCTCCAACTCCCCACTAGGATTAAAATTTCAAAACCGTAACAAAACCTTCTCTTTTTTTTTCCTCGGAGCAGATAATCAAGGAATGGGTATGGCGATACTCCCTTCCCCTCCCTAAACTTCGATTTTTTTTCGAACCAAGAATAAATGTTTAAAACTTAAACGACTTATTAAAAGATGTCGGGAGGGGCGCTGAGAGTGATTTTTTTTATCACTTGAAATTTTTTGCGCTTCAAACTTGGACTCAGCATGACAAGTGAGAGGAAAAGTGAGGGAAAAATTGTTGTTTGGCATCCAGTTGCCATGACAATGGCGCCATGTTGGATTTTGTATTTTGAAAATTAGCTAAGGGCTCCTAGAGTAGTCAATGCAATCCTTTTATATTTCGCCCATGAATAATATAGGTCTATGTAAATGATAATATACTTTTTGTCCTTGTTTAAATGCAATAGGATGTTGGTTATAATTTTGTATAATACCTATATTGAAGGAAGTACATTTTTTTTTCTCAATTTTCAACAAAATATCCATTGTCCTTCATAACGTAAGGAAATTTAGCAAAAAAGACGCATATTATTAAACCACATGCTATGGACAATATCTACTCAAAATACAAAAAAAAAAAAAAAGTGGTATTGAAAAAGGTGACGAAAACATACCCATGTCGAGAAAATCGCAGTTAAATATAGTCTTCCCACGCAGTCTCTTAGTGCTGTGGTGATATTTTAGTCCCATTTCATTTTAAGAACCCTCGCCCATCTTTAAAAAAAAAAAAAAGCATTAGTTCTTTAGTTGAGCTACCGATTTGGAAATAGATTTAATGGAATACAAGACACACCCATTATGAGAACCTTAAAAGGGCCTGCATTTTGAACATGACAAGAACACCCCCGCCCCCCCCCCCCTCGCCTCCCCCCTTTCTTTTAAAGGCAAATTCTAAACACATTAATCCATACACATCTCAGTACACTGAAAAGCCTGTCTTTCTCAGTGTTCGACTGCCCATGATGAACAGATAACTAGAGAGAGTAAGGGTGTGGGGCGACGTAATGGACTTCCCGCTTTGATAATGTGCTCTACTGTTTTCCACACGTCGAGTGCCCCTGGGTGTCCATTAGTTCATTGTGGGTGTTATAATCGACGTAATAGAAATTACAACATAATAATTGACCTGAGTAGCACGTTATTGGATTTCCTCCTCACACGTTTAAGTAGAACCTGTATACTTTTTAACCCCAGAAATTTCATTCGTTCAATTATTATCTTAGTTCTATAGAGAGTAGCATTTGCAAATCACTTGTTAATTTAGTAGTTTGTAACACCGTTCCCGTGGGAATTGCAACATTTCCACTTCATACTTGTTCATTATTAATCAGTCCCGTCAATTCATTAGCAAAGGCCACAGAATCAATTTCTAGGTACAACAAATAATGTTCAGGCTGGCGTATTGGGTTTTTCCATTACTCAGCAGCATATCACAATTGGAAACGTTCATTATATATGCATTACAGGGGCTTCTATGGTTTTTATTGTAATTATAGGTACTGTATTTGTGAGTTTAGAATGGCAAAATACTTTTTTGGGAAATATTTAACTTAGATTCTAACACTACAGAATATAAACATAGAGTAGCGGATGGATGGCTGCAGTAAATGGACGGATGGATGGAAGGATGGATGGATGGATGGATGGATGGATGGATGGATGGATGGATGAAACGATAGATGGATAGATGGATGGATAGATGGGTGTAATGATAGAGGGATGGATGGTTGAATGGACTGAAAGATGGCTGATATGGTTGATGGATGGATGGATGGATGGATGGATGGGTGAATGGATGACTATAAGTACATTATGGTTACCCAATAAATACAAGTAAGTATCTCAAGGAGCTCTTGAAAATAATAATAATTTGAATTACAGTATCATTGCGAGTATTATGTTGCAATTTTTACTATCTAAGGCTACAACAAAGGATTATCTGTTTTTTCTTCATGAGTGAGGAATTACACCTTTAATTAAGCCTGATAAGGACTATTACTCATGCTGATTAAACTACTAGAAACAACTTTTGTGATATTATGTAATGCCTTGATAACACCAGAAAGAGATATAACACCTGCCTTTTTACCTTACCTTGCAATCCATAATACTTATTGAACAAAAGAAAGGCATTTTAAGATCTGCATGAGCTTTCAATGGCATATTATTATAAGATGGAAAGCATTTCTCTTTTCTTTTACCAACCCCTCAATTTCTACGCATGTAGTATCATCAGCTGTTGCTTTCTTTGCACGTCATCGTCAGCCCAGATTCCTAGTGCTGAAGGCCATCCATAATCTTACTAACCAGCCACAATTCGGACGGACTTTGGCAAAACGCTCTTCTTTTGAAAACGTCCCTTTCGAGATAGTCCAGATTTACTTTTGTCATCTCTATTTCAACAAACAGTGAACAATGTGAAATATTCAACGAATGCAATAAGTTGTCCTTTCACATTGTTGAATATATAATATGAGAATAAGTAATACTAAAAATATCCCCGGATAGTTCGACTACACAATAGGGGAAAGACAATTTGGTCGAGTTAACCGGATATTGTGCTAACTAGGGTGTCATGATAATGATGTGAAAGAAATCAGTTGGTATCTCCTTTTAATGTCCCATGATTTTATAGACATTTTTAGACTGAAAAAAAAAAGAAAATCTCGACAAGTTCGATACCACGATTGAGACCTACTGCAGCTTCGTATCTAAAAACATTCCTCGTCACAACATTATAACATCTACAAAAAAAGTTTCAATATTTACAGTTGATATACTAGGTTGCCTTACTTGATACCTAGATCTAGATCTAGGCTGAGAGTTCTATCTCGTTTTTGTTTATATGTTTTCATATTGTTTAATAATAATAATAATAATAATCATAATATGAAAATGGTAAGCTCTTTACATTTGTCCTTAGCTTCCTGGAAGTGTGAAAGCTTCTGAAAAGCACTTGGATCCTTATCAATTCAATAATAGCATGTAGTGGTGTTGGTTTCATTTGTTTCTTTCGCAGTCGAGTCAGAAAATGAGTGTGAATTGTCTCTCTCAATGATAAATTATCGGACCCTGTTGGGAGTCGAAACCATAAGTTTTGACTCAGAACCCGAAGCCTAGTAGCTGAGCTATTAACACTTTGTGTATGCAGCCTTTCAGCCCTTACAAAGTTAGATTATCTCGACTTTAAGTACCTGACCCAAATTGGTGAGAAAAAGTGGTATGTGTAGAAGTTTAGAATTTGAAAATTTGCCTGGACAAAGACGTCTTCGGGTATTCTTCATCCGAATCGTAATCGCTAAGGACTCTTTAATAATCGTAAACACGGAACCTTTGAAATATTTTCACCTTATCCAAGAAGGCTAGATGTCCGACTTCCCTACCAAGAAACCAGGACTCGTAGATGGACCGAAAAAAAAAAATGCAGGTTCTAATCTTGTTATCTTTCCATCGAAGATTAGGATAAAAATTGCAAATCCATGACGTAACTGTGATGAAAAATTGGTTTTGTCAGTCCTTTAATCATGGCCATGCCATTAAGCTCACGGTAGAGGGGCAGGCATCGGTTATTTAACACCTGATGGCTGAACAGTTCGTTCCCCTGCCCGGCAGTGATTACTGTAATTTTCAGCAGAGTTGTGGATGAGATCCACTCAACAGCTGACATGCACACATAGAACTCATTTATCCAGAGAGAGGCAAAGAGTGGAGGGAAGAGACAGAGAGAGAGAGAGATTCTTTCGATAAAATGTGAGCATTTTTTCTTGTAAAAAAAAAAAAAAACTAAAATAAGATAGACAGGTACGGTAGGAATTATTTTAGACGGATAGATGGATAGATGGATGGATTGATGGGTGGATGAATGAATAGATGGATGGATGGATGGATGGATGCATGGATGCATGGATGGATGGATGCATGAATAGATGAACGAATGGGTGGATGAAAGGGTTTAAACAAAATAAATAGTTTCCTTGTTTCCACATATTGCAAAAATGAAGAAAATGATCACCATCCTCACCCCCCATAACTGGCCCTGTCACATGCACAAAACTGTTCTTCAACATAAGGTCCCCTCCATCTGTCCTGGAACTGCAATGAGATCTTCCACTTATGCCCGTCCCACCAATAGCATTGTGACCTTTGGCATTGTGATGGACTATGATGACGTTCGTGTTTGAGATAAATCACCATTTCGAAACCGGACATTTTGCAGATCGATGTGCTTTAGCAATAAACTGCTGCCGTTGACTATGGAAAACAAATGTGCCAACTATATTTTGCTCATCATTTTCTACTTGGTAAAATTTATATTGACCTGTTCGTTTTCCTTTCCGCTCAATCAAATTACATCGCTTGAAGTGATTCCGGATATTGGATTAGGCCTCGTGGATTCTAAATCTAGATTCTCGCCTCCACACCCGGCCAAGTGGCTTTAGCAGAGCTATGATTAAGACTCGAGTTAGGGTTAGGGTTTAGATCTAGGGTTAGGGATAGGGTTGGTGTAAGAGTTTGGATGAGATACAAAGTTTATTCAAGAGCTATAGGACAGTAAGTTTCTATAATGAGACTATCTGGAACCAATAGACCATTGGGACAGTTTTGCCCACGTAGTATCAATACCATTGTCCTTTCTCCTTTGGTCAGTTAGTCGTTTTCACTGTGGCCTTTGTCCATATACAGCTTTTTTGTTTGTTTGTTTTTTCAACTAGGGGAAGGCGGACAGAAACTTTAGCAGTAAACGAATAAAGGCCTTGAGCCCATATTTTTTCATCTTTTAACAGTACTTTTAAGTTGCTTCACTGGACATCTCTGTGATGCCCACGTGGAGATGATTACAACCACTGCCGCAGCCCGACATGGCTCACGAGAAGTGGCCGAGATAGTCTACTGAAAGGCCTACAGATACTTAACCAGTTTACCACAACTTATTTGTTTGTTTGTTTTACGTTTTGTCCTGGATTCATGTCTTTTTTTTCTAAAATCGGAAAAAAAATCTTTACTTTTGATTATACTATTTTTGCTTGGTTATGATGACCAGGAAAGGGGACGGGGGGTGATAAGCGTGTTCATTAAGACAGTTACGGCATGACATTGTATTCACCTGATTAACACTTTTGGGGTCACCTGTTGCTAAATCTGACAGTGAGTTCGTTATAAAAGTCCCCTAAATTACCCGGGTTTATAGTTTCAGCGTCATACAGGAGGGGAACGTTTAAAAAAAGGGGATAGCAGACTCTATATTGTTATCTCCACGAATGATACGATCTATGAGCTTTTCGATTATGTAAACCCTAATGAATCAAGGTCTGGCTCTTGACCGAATTCTAATCATTGCAGATTTAGTTTAAAGGTGAAAATGTTGGCGTACCTTACTATACCTATATTTCAAAGCTAAACGTCTTCATTGACTGTAAAAGAGAATGGCATTGATCGCGGCCATAATAAATATATTTGACTTGTGACTTAATGTCTCTTGAAGGGTTACGAAAATGGTACATATTAAATTAACTTTGGTCCTAATGTTAATCGGAAGGAGTCGGCCATTGAAGACGTTCTGAGTCAGAGATGTGTTCTTATGACGATAACTGTCACCAAATAATTATGCCAAATTTTAAAAACAGTCTTAGGTCCAACGGAATTATTAAAGATCTTAGACAACTTTGTGGCGTGATGAAATAAATTACAAATGATTATCTATTCATTCACCTTAAATTTCATTTAACCCTTTCTCGACCAGTTCATAGGAATGTTCATTTTATCGTCTTTTCTATATTAACTTCAATAATGTGTTACCAGCTGGAGTTTTATTTGTTTTGATGACATTTTCGCATCTACCAAATCTAAATATTTGAACTAGTTTCTAAAACTTTCATTAGAGCAGTCTTGGTAATAACGGAGCCAGCCTAGTCTAGTTGATACCGTTCTCCTGTGTAAATGTGTCATAAAGTCAGCAGTGCTCCCGTTACGAAAACAAAGTTATGATGGAATTTTGATCTGTAGTGGAGAGAGGGAACGTTGTTGCAAAAATAAAAAAAACTTGCAAGAGCCTGTGTGCAAGGGGAGGTAGAAAAAACTCAACTAATGATGGACAACCGGGATGAAGTATGAAATGAAGGTTAAATTCGGGAGTAAGGGAGCGTAGGAGTGAGAGAGAAAGGGAGGGAGAGAGAGGGGTGGGACACTATAAGTTAAATGAAAAGGGCATCAAGAGAGAGAGAGAGAGAGAGAGAGAGAAGAGAGAAATTAGGAGAGGAAAGGAGAGATAGCGAGAGGGCGATAGCAAACGACACAGGGAGAACGAAAAGAGGGAGCAAGAAAGAAAAAGTATAAACTATAGGCAAACTGAAACAAAGAAACCATGGATTCTCCAAAGAAAAATGTCCAGAGTAAGTTTTTTTTTCTGGTTCGATAAATAGGGAGATTCTGTATTATAGGTCAACTTGGTCACTAACGGGAGATTTATGGTACGTGGCTCTGTGTTAAAGGCCGATGTAGGAATAGTCCACATTTCATTGCCTGGATCACTGACAAAGAGGCAGCCAGTAAAGTTGTCTATCTAAAATCAGTGCGTGTCGCAGAGAAAATGATTTGATTGGGATGTTTGACTCCATTCACAACGGTAGAGGAAGGGAGGAGGAAATGAGATTTCAGAGATATTAGGTTAGGTGGTTTTGCTGTAGTCATCCTTGAGATACACGGATTAGGGAGCTTAACACAAAGTTGACTTTGCTTATAATGGTATATTGACTGATATCAAAATCAAGTTGCATATATATTGACGGACTTTAAAAATGCAACACTTGAAAGTGATTATACTGACGGACTTCAGAAAACGCAACACTTGAAAATGATTCTACTGACGGGCATTAAAAAAGGCAACACTTGAAAATGATTCCATATATCAAGTGTTGCGTTTTCATTTCCGTCAGTAGAATCATTTTCAAGTGTTGTGTTTTTAAAGTCCGTCAGTATATAATTATGTTTTTTTTTTTGTTTTGCTTTTCTTGAATTGTTTTGCTAGTTGCCGGTCAGACAGTTCTATTGTTTTTATAAAATCGTATATTAATTGATGTTATGTTTTTTTTTTTCTTTTGCTTTTTATTTACATTTAGTTGCATTTCCATGGGAGTTGGGGAGATGGGAGGGAAAGGGAAAAAAAAAAGGGGGGGGGCAAAATGTATGTTACGACTGAAAGTGATTCACAGAAAGAGAATGTCAGTGATGAGTTTTATGACAAGATATTTTGTAGTAAGGAAAAACAATGCCAACACATAAATCAAAACAGACGTCGTCACGTGTCTTCGCTGAAAAGATTATCTATATAATGGCTTGAATTTAAGAATGGCTTTTGTCAGATCGGCAGTCATGGGACTAACGGGACTGACATTTAATAATATGTAAAATTATTCCGATATGGGTCAGAGTGTGTACTCGAATACTAACTTATTATATTAGTGTGGGCGTACATGTAAAGTTAATCTCAAAATATAGCACAAGATAGTAATTATGACAAGGGCGTTGCCATTCGATTGCAGTCTCATTTGTTAACTCATTAAGGACAAATACCGAGATAACTCGGTTTCCAATTTCAGACACTCACGACGAATACTGAGATAACTCGGTGGTTACATAGCATTTCCTTCAACATCCAGACCATGATGCTAGGCGAATTATCCACGTTTTCGTAGAGAACGATCACTCTGGTGAACTGGTTACCGCATCTTGAGGGACCTTTGCGCTCAGTAAACTCTAAGCATGTCGAGAAGAGGAAGTGCGATAGATGTGATAGATTTACATTATAATTTGTTGGGATCAAGTTGTAGAAGTAAATTTTATTTTCAGGTTATCTGACATCAGTGTCATGCATGTTTGTTATTGTAATAGCGTGACTGTTGAATGATGTGTAACTGGTGGTAGCTAGATCTAGATCTGCAATGTGTGCTGGGTGGAGCAAAGCCAATGACATTTTTGTTGTTCTTGTTTTTATCACGATTTTCTAATGTCCACCGAATCAAAACTAGTTTACAAATAAAGCTGAAATTAAATGTATCAACAGCAGTAAGGGCTGATCTTTTAACTTTCCAGGTTTGGTGTCTGTAGTTTCATTGTGAAAGTTTCTGTGATTTTTTTGAAAATGGCCAAAATAGGGCAGTCTGGAGGAGGAAGGGGGAGGGGGTGCAGAAATCGAGCCCAGCCTTTAGGCATGCATAAATATTATGGGAAAATTGGTACTCCAACAATTTCTTCTGATCCCTTTAGAGTTAAGGGACACTTGGAGATAGTATGTATTAGAGGGTGTTCTCTTATTTATGAGACAAACAATTAGAGCTGTTTTGAAAACTGAATTGCCTCAAGCTCAGCGTGTAAGCAGAAATTACAGTCTTTAGTTCGAGATCATGTCAATTATTTAAGACATTCAGAGTTTGCCCATACAGATAAACAAATTCCCAGGTAACCTCGGTCAGTGAAAATATTGTCAATTCTGCATTTTTTAAGGAAGAGCTTGGAAATCTTGGCCGTTGAAATTGCCATGAAAATTACTTTCTCCCGTCCGAATTGTACGAAATATGGGAGACCCAATTTGTCCATAGACGATTTATTTAACCAAAGAAGGTTAGAAAGAAGTGGCAACAAAAGCAACCTGAATTTGGTCCACAAAACTGGATCATTGCAATCTTTTTGTTATTCTTCTGACTTTAATTTATGTATAAAGATATCTATAACCTAAATAATTATACTAGGTTTCAAAAATCCATTTAGCAGCACAGAAAAGTAGATGCCTCTTCTAGAATAATGTTTCCCCGGAATCCACCCCACAGAAAAGCTCGTATCATAAAAGAACAGTCCCGGGAAAGTGGTTGATAGACAAGGGAGTTGATTTCATTCTCGTGCACTGCTATGGGGTACTGAGAAGTAGCGCCTGGAGTTGAATGGCCGGCTTGTCTTGAGTATTGGGATCTGATCTCTGGAGATCTACACTAGAATACTAAACTATCCGGATATGGTAGCAGCCGCAATGGAGGAAACGATTTGAGAGCACACTTATATTGCATGATATATTTGATCTCTGGGCTAATTTCATTTTAAGGTTTAACCGCATATGTGTAAACAGATCAGTCTAGTCAAAGAATTATAAATGTCACTCTGCACTTGAATGCGCCTCTAAGCAAAATTACAATGCACCATTACAATGCACCAAGTATAGTACTTCACCAACATTTCTTTCAGACCTAAATTGTCATTATCTGGGACATGACTAAATCTTATTGCAAATTGTTGTGATCCAGGGTGATATTTAAAAAGCACAAAACAAACAAACAACAAAAACCCAGTTTAATTTACTTATCAATGATCCCGTTGTGCAGAGAGGTATGAACGTTGTCGCCTATATAAAAAAAAAAAGCCCCAGAAGCTTTCAGAGATCACTTTCTACCCATTATTTAAAAGTCGTTTTGTGAAGTCGTGCGGTGGCATTCTAAAAAAAAAAAAAAAACCAAACAAACAAAACAACCCATGAGTAGTAACTAGGATTTTTTTTCTCTTTTATTCTCCACTACGTCCCCAGACAGACTTGTAAGGAAACAGCCGATCGAAATTCTAAATACTTCTTATTTACCTAATTTGAGGATGTTAAATTCTTTCTCCCTCTCCCCTGCACCCACAAGCTAATAAAGGTACGTCGTGATTTTATTAGATGATCCTGGACATACACGATATCTTTAGATGACAACTTACACGTTTCAATGTTTTAACTTGATACACTCAGATTTACATACTTTTTATTTTACGCAGATTGGGCGATTGTTTTACGTGTGCTGAGAAGTAGATGCCACGTAGATGAGACAAGTAGATGAGTGCGTTTTTTAGGGCTTGTGTTTGTTTTCAATCGGAAATATTATCTGCACTTTAAGGCACAACCAGTCTGTATTGTCTTTAATTCACTTAAATAGCCACCAATGTGTGTTTCTGTGCAACAAGCATGCCATGATAAAAATGTCCTTTTTTTTCTAATTGAATGCAAAAACAAACGTCATCTATCTCTTTCTCCATTTCCAGTCAGAGCACATCGGTTGTTTTCCGAACTGCCGATAGCTAATTCCCCACTCTAGGCAATTACTCGCACAATTTCGCAAATGAATAAATCGGTAAAGCCCCACAGCGTATCCCAGATCAATGTCGATAAGAAGGCTGATCAAATATGAAGACCCGGCGTTGCATGCGCGTCTTCCGATCTGCAGCGTTTGAAACATTTCGTGATGAGCTAGGGAAAAAAAAATGAAAAGAAAAAACGGAAGTACAAAGAGGAATAAAACATCACGAATCTTTTAGACAAACAGATTATTTTGTCGGCAGCAACGGAGTTGAGATTTTGCCGATAGGGTCTTCCTTCTGACTGAACTATTGAACAATGTTGGCAAAGGTTTCAAACATCATAAAAAAAACTCACTGCTTTCCCATTACACGCCTATTTTGTCACAGATATTGGGACGAATAAGAACTGGCTGATCATAAAATCTTGGCGGTTACACTAGCACGTCATGGACGGCTTAACAAAAAATTAATATGAATCACAGAAATTGCACGGAATTATTATTAACTTGAGGATTTGCTTAAAAACAAATTGAGGACATTGCCATATTTTATGATTCTGTCGCCATTAATGGACTACTACGGGGGGGGGGGGGGGGGGGAAGCAACGCGGAAGG
>JBCAUA010071120.1:0-11017 GCA_038406235.1 Peronia verruculata
CCCCCCCCTCCCCCCTAGTGTCTGGTGTTAGGGGACCGTATTTTGAAGCCATTTTTTGTAACTTCAACAGCCATAAGGGAAAACAACCCTCTTCTGTTTATATAGAGGGTATACATTGCATTCAAGACATGCATTCTGAGGTGCTTTAGTCAGTTATGGTCCATGGTTTCATGTACATGTATATTGAGAAATAAGCGTGACAGACTGACATAGCAGTGTGATGGACTGACTGTGACGGGATGACATTTCCCGATGTGTACTACCAGTCTGAGCTGTCAGATGGGGCAATTTAACTTTGCAATCTCTAGAAGTTACATCTTGAATTCATAACTAGCATCAGTTTGCATACATCTGTCACATTTCATGGGATAGAAGCAGTCAGCGGTGCTAGTTGTGAAGTCAAAAAGGTGGCCTAGTGAGCTGTTCCATCAGGAAAGAAGATTGTTCTGAGCCCTGAGGACTGTGTGAAATTTGTGATAGAGAAAAATACAGAGATATCACTCATGCTTTCACATGATCCGGAAATTGAGGGTGTCATAGATTATAGAAGTGGATGAGAACTGTGATGGAATCACAACAAATCATAAAAGATTCATTCTGTAGATGCTAATTCTGAGGCAGTCGTCCGATATGCCAATTTCAATGTGTCATTAACACTAGTAATAGACTGAATAACACACTGCTTTGGAGAAAAAAAGCTGTAATGACAGGCACATCTTTGTCAGGCACAGTATGACGACTGACAAAGAAAAATATTACATGTGTGCTGTTTTCCATCATCATGCCCATGACATTGGCTGAGCACTTGAGTGTCTCAGGCAAAATGACATGAGAATAAAGTTTCAGTTTAAAGACTTTTGCAGATCAGTATCACTTGCTTTTCAGGGATAACAGATGTTATGGTGGCAAAGTCTTCATTTTCTCTGGCATTTTTCGCAAAGGCAGAGGTCCATTTTCAGTTGGTGAAATCAATGAAATCAGAGCACCTTACAAATGCATTGAGTATTGTATTATAAAGACACTGAATAATTGTCAACAGATAGTAGATCTAGTAGATAAATGAGATTTCAATATAATTTGATCACTTAAAAAAGCCTAGTACATGTATGTTATGTCAGAATAGCCCTAAATATAGGCAAAATGAAATTCTTATTGCTGGTTTGATTAGTTTATGGCTATACATTGTATTTGCATAATATACAGAGTACATTTTGTACTTAGAATTTTCTTGTTGTCAACTGTTTCATTTAATGTAAATAGGTTCCTGTCAATCTTAATGCCTCATATGATGATTCTTGAAGCAATGAATGGTTGATTTATCTACAGAAAGTCATGTTTACAGGCATTTATTCAGAGGTGTCAGTCCGTCACAAAATGGATGTCAGTCCGTCACACTCACCAAATGCTAAACCATGCAAAGGCAAACCAGTCAACCGTTATGAATTTTATTTATATATATATGTAGTCCAACTGACATTGTGTCAACCAGACCTTCAGTCCATCACACAATCTTCTTGGAACCATAACTCAACGACTCCATGGAATTCTGTCAAATTGTACTGGATTACAAGTCTATATAAGATACTTCATCACAGCACATTGTATTCTACATCATGATTGGTGTCAAAGATTGAAAGATATGAGTGGATGAAAGGCCAAAAATCTTCTGAAATGTCAGTCCGTCACATATGGAATTGCCCTGCATCAATTTATCGAACGTCACGATGAATAAAGTTGATAAAGCTCAACACCTTTTACTGTGCCTCAGCCTGCCAAACCCTCACAAGCATGCAAAAATTAAACAATTTAACTTTTAAATCTTTTAACTTTCAGTAAAGTCTATTCAGTCAGCTTCATGGGCTTGTAAGAAATGGTGTTGTACATATAATGATTAAAAACTGAAAAAGGATGTATTGGTTGTCAAGCACAGCCTCAGAAAATTATATTTAATGTTCACAATACACTGATTCAAATTATGTTGTGCTGGATCATCAAGTGCGCATTTCACTTGGACATATATTTTGCAATACAGTGCACACCACTTATATCACCATCCCTTATAAAGACATTTCTCTTTTATCGACATGATTTGCTAAGTCTAGATTTTTTTTTCCCCTCTTTATTGTCAGTAAATAGATCCCTCTATATCGACATCTTCTCCTTTTGACTTCTCATATATCGACATGCCGATCAAACTCGCTAAGCCGCGCAGGCCTTATTTTTGTGTTCAAGAAATCTCCTCATCCCTCCTGGCTCGCTCTAACTAGAATTTAGAAGAGGCAAGGCGTGTGCCCTTTGTGTGATACGCTGGGTAGTCAGAGGAGAGGAGTAGTGGGCACGATAGACCTACACAAACCCCCATGGGACCCATGGGTGCCGATGGAAAGGAAACAAAGAGGCTTGTGTCTAGTTTGGATTACTGTACTGTCAACAGGCGGAAAGTGTGTGTGTGTGTGTGTGTATGTGTGCGCGCGCTGCGCGTGTGTGTGTGTGGGTGTCAACATGTCACACATTTATGCATAGATCTAGTCTGACTTGTGCAGCGAACTGGTCTCGTCTCGTGTTTCATACGATCATTGAGGAATCACTTGCACTTGTATCAGTAGCAGATCTAATCCCTGTCATAAAATTTGCATTCTCGTGCGCAAGATCTACCGATGGTCCTTTTTTGGGCCAAATATAACATTAAAAAACAGAAGGGCGGGTGCTGATTTTATCGATTTTGATCAAGGGCAATAACTATCAATTGGGGCACATTTGCTTCCCCTTACTTTTAGTTGCTATTATTGTAGTAATCCACCTCTGCAATGAAAGAACACCATCTTTAACCTTAAAGAGGTTTCTGTTACATACCTTATAACGACTCTCTCTTATATCGACACAAAATGTCTGGATCCTTACAAGTTGATATATCAGGTGTGTACTGTAACTGTATCTCTTTATGTGCAACATGCACAGATTTTCTTTGTGATTTAACACATGCAAGGAGAGCAAAAATAAGTAATTTGCCTCCCAAGACGTGTCCACTCCTTATACTCATCATGTTGCCAGTGTCTTTAAGAGCATTGATGAAATGCTTCAGACTAATTCGGAATAATAGATTATAATGCTCAAACGTATTGAAATGGACTACATTTTTACCAAATTTAGTTCCTTGAATTTCTTTCAGCTGACATTTCAGCTTGAAGTAGCCCAAATTCATGAGAAAATTTATCTTTTTTTGTGTCATCGATACAAATAAGATGTGCAGACAACCTACACTTCAAGGTCCTACAGGCAATTATCAAAAGTTGAAAGATCTTAAAGTTTTTCCTTTTAGGAAGGGGGAATCATGCTGAAGGTCATTTTTTTATTATTAAAGATAGACTATTTTAACCTTTTCTACTGATTTCAGCATGTTGAAATGAGGTATTTCGAGAAAAATCACATGACTGAGGATTTTCGCTCACACGCTGATTTGTTTACTTGCTCAACGCATGGCAGACAGATCTTGACTAATGATGAGCTTTCAGACCTGTCACATCATATAAACAAAGCCACATGTGAGCGATGTTGCCTCGGTCATGTGACCGATCTCGAAATACCTCATTAGATGACAATGGTGAAAAGAATTAATCTTTTTCAAAATGTTGCCATCTTGGATTTTGGCTATCTCCTTTGCCAAATTTCAATGAAACTTACTTTAACTTGGTAAATATCTCTTTTGACATATCATTGAAAAAATATTTTCAGTTTTCGGGCCAAAAAAAAGTGTCTATAAATTTTTGAAAATGTCAAGTAGTAAAATTTCAAGTTTTGCCATTTTTCATATTAAAAACTTTGTTTTTTCTAAAACACTTACAAACTAAACGGGACATGCATATATATATGTTTATTTTTTGGTTTTGTGAAAATTTGTATGTCAAATCTGGCTGGAATTGGTTTAGAAATGAAAAAAAAAAAAAAGAAGACAACCATTTAATGACAAAAGAATGAGTTTTGAGAAAAACGCATCAAACGTTTTTTTTTTTTTTCCGGGAAAAATTGATATGGAGAGCTTTTTATTCGGCATTAAGCCTAAAAACAGCCCTTTTTCACATACTAGCCTTTCTTATGTTTTTTGTTACCTTTTCCTGGCTTTCTGGCCATAACTTTTCTCTAATTTTGCCCCCTACCCCTTCTCAATGTAAGAGATTCCACAGTCACTTATGCAGCCTCCCTATCCTTCTCTGTTAAAACAAAGAGATATTGACCTTTACTATGGCATATATTCCACAACTGAACTTGAAAGCAGCAGAAATAAAAGAAAGTACATATATTTACAGGAGACGCAGTGGCTCAATGGGTATGGCGTCTGCTCATGGAGAAAACAGGCCGGGATCGACTCACAGGTTCTGCATCGGGGGATGACAGGACACAAAGATTGAAGACCCACATTTTTTCAGTCACTCAACGGTCCCCTGGCTTCCTGTGGGTAGCCTTCTCAGATAAGGGCGAATATATTTCGGAGGTCCTATCCCGTGTGTACGTTATGCACGTCAATGAACCCTTGGCGGTTCAAAATTGATGGAAGAGTAGGTTGAGTGCTGCTGTCCGGGTAAAATTTCCTAATTCAAAATTTCTACCCACAAAGTTTCTCAGCAAAAATTGGCAACTTTTAAAAGCCGAGATAATCCTATTTCTTAGGATGAAAAAAAAAAAATCCCGATACTGATTTACATGTAGCATGTTTGAAAATCTATTGAACATCATCATAAAATTGTCTCATGTGTGAAAATCATATGGCTGACCTTTTGACAATAGCTTATACACACACATGTATATTATATCAGAACTGAAATCTGGGCAGAGTGTGGATTTACACAAAGCTGTCATTTGTGGAAGTTGCTCGTGAAAAAATAATTTTTCTTTCCTTCTCTCCTACACCACTTTTCATTTTTGTCTATGTGAAGGCTATATGCACATCTGAGCTCTGCATGAAATTCTGAGACCATAAAAATATAGTTAATATTAATATATATATATAATAATATAGCATGAACTGAATAATAGAAATTAATAATATACTTTTTGCCTTTATAAGACAACAATCTTAACCACTTCACTGCTAGCAAAAGCATATGTATGTCATTTGAAGGGCTACAGCATATGCCGAAAGACATAGATGTACATCCAGTTCCAAACAGGTCACTGGCTCAGTCCACTGCTGTCACTCTTGTATATTTTAATATCGTCCACGCGGCTCCAGTCAACCATGGACCAACAGGCACCTGTCCTGGAATCTAAACGCTGCCTCTTGACTCATACACCGATCCACGGCCTGCGGCATCTGTCAGAAGATTCTTCGTATTGATGTGAATTGATGTAGAAGGCGGGTGCCTGTTCATCTCACTCTCGGTTCTCATTTACAGGTGGTTCGTGGACATTGGGCGTGGCTGAGTGACCATTGTGAGGTGCGATGAGGTAGCAGCAGACTCAGCAGGCGAGACTGATGGATATTATTGGTGCTTAGCATAGGGCTGCAAACGAAGCAAAAACTGGCTAGCAGTGAAGTGGTTAATAAAATACATGTAGATCAATGCTCAGGAGAATCACATGGCATCAAAATGGAACCGCTGTGCTTCTTGGAGCTTCTCTTTCTTATCCTCCACCTGAAATGAAAACAGATAGATTGTTGATATACGAAACTGAAAGAATTAGGAAAAAATGGTGTTCCATAAATGGAGCTACAACATATAAGTGCCATAAATTATGTTATGTAACAAAGCAGATGTTTATGTATGAGTGAAAAAGGCTACTTTTATTACCAGCATTCTTGGACAATGAACATATTTTGCACAACAGAACCTGATGCAATCCCGCTAACCTCAAAGAAGTCCCATTTCAAATTTTTATAGGAATCATCACAAACTGTTCTTAATTTGTGCTGAACATGAACAGTTGACCGTGCTTGAATTGAACTCATTTGAATTATCTTCAATTGGATTGATTTTCTTTTTCTTTTTGTATTTATTTGAAATCAACCCCACCCCCCCCCCCCCCCCCCCCCCCCCCCCACACACACACACCACCACCATTCAATAGACATTAAAAAAACACCTCAAGTGATTTGATTTTTTGTTTTAAGCTGCTTAACCATCAGTGTTGTGATGCTAGATGCCTGTCTGGCAGGTCCTTTGGACCTGCAACACAAGCTGGACATCCCTATCATCACCAGACCAGGGCAGATGGAGTTCATCATTTTGAGAAGGCAGTCCATCCTGGGAAGGCAAACCCTGAGTTTAAACCTCCACTATCCTGCTGCATACATGGTCAGGGGAAAGCATTCAGGAGCAAACCTCAAGGACATTGCTCACATTGCTCCCGCGGTGGCAGCGGTGCCAAACTGTAGCTAGCCTTGCTGTTTCCATGAATTCATCAATGATGTGGAGCGGGGAAACATGCAACATGGGCAATTGTTTATTTTTCACATTACCTTGCCCAGATAGTTAGTATCAGGCCAACTGGAGAGGACACAACATGGGGATCAACAATCATCAGTTATCAGCCACTGCTAGATTGGCATAGAGCTTGGCATCAGAGGCTGCTCCTGATGATAGAAGGGATTTTTTAAAATCTCCCTGGGCAGCTAACGCCTGCCTGAAACTGGGCTCCAGCCAGTAGAGATGCTGTCCCGCCACAGTCTGTCATCCTCAGGCAATGCATGGAGGCTAGGAACCATCCGAAGATGAGACAGATGTGATCATCAAGCAATAAAAGAATGAAACAAAAGAGACCAGCTCTAAAACTGGACTGTTTGAAAAACCAGACGATGATGATCAGTTTCACCCATAACCTTCAGACACAAAAATACAACACACTGTCATTTACATATACCACAAAACAGTTGACAAAATTTTATTACCTACAGAATGTTTCAATACGAGATGATATATGCAGCCGAGTCTGCTTAATTCAACTTTTGCTGAGATCACCCTAATGGATGCGACTAAATAAGTTTGACTTCCAGTTTTAACAAGGGGGGCAATTCTGAAATGACTAATGAGGCATTATTTCATTACAGCATTATTTCCCTTTATAAAGAAATCACACTATGGCTTTCATTCAAATTTCTCCTTTATCTTCTTTCCAAGCCTACTGGTCAATTTGATTGTTAGCCATAATATTCCTGAAAATAAAATAAAGTAGAGGTAGAATGGTGTTACATGTATTTTGTTACGGTACGTCCTGCAAAAGACTCTACACTTGTAGTGTTAGCCCTGAAACAAACTGCTGATGAGTAGGTTTTAGCCCTGAAAAGGACTGTTGAGTAAGTTTTAGCTCTGAAAAGGGTAAGTAATAAAAATTTTAACTCTGAAAACGGTTAGCAGAAATCATCACAGGGTGTCTATTTAAGGAGGGTGGGGGGCATCCTGGAGGTGATTTTTTTTATTATTGTATAGAGCTATTTTAGATTTCGGCTGGCAATCAATGATGAATTCATCAAAACTAAACATGTTAAAATGTAAGACTCAGAGAATAGGTTTATCCCTGCAATTCAAAAGGACACTGATTCATGAAGCTGATGAAGGTTTAATGAAAAAGTCGGATATCTGCAGAAAGTATGCCATTCCAAACTCAACTTTGTCTACAATCTTAACGAATTTAAAAAAGCAGAAAAATAACAAACGAAATGACATAACAGATACATAATCACACATTTTATGTATGCCCACCTACAGCAACAACAACAACAGAAATGAAATGAAGTGGCCTTAAGACATAAGGTAGTGGTGCAGTCACATGGTTCTTCAGTCAGGGCAGGCAAAACTCATTCCTGTTTCAATTTAGCCTCTTTGGATAAAACAAAATAGTGATAGAACGAAATGATTTCCATTCCCCGCAAAATTTGCTTTCAACCATTTTAGATTGTATCTACTATTGCTGGGCAATGACTTGGATTTTGATAACCTGGATTTTTAATTACCCATTTCATAATAACTGGGTCTAAACTGGATTTTTATCTGTTTTCATTTCATCTGGGCAGCGACTTGGTCTGATTTCTGGGCTCAAATTAAATCTGACCGAGCACAGTGAGCCCTTTGGCCACCTTACAGATCTAAGTATAACACAGGACTGGTCTGACTGCCTTTTGCCCCCTCAGCTGCAGTTTTGTGTCTGCCCCACTTGTGCACAACATGCATGCTTAGCCCTCCCTTCCCCTCTCCCCTCTCATCACAAACCCAGGCCATTAACACTGCTATGCGTCAATACACTATTGCTTAGTGCAGCATAATGAACTATTGTCCATTGTTTTGGTTTTGTTTAATTTTCTGGCCAATTTTACAACATGAGTATATATCACAAAGCCCTAAACACTGTCCAGCTGTAGTATATGAGGATAGTTCGACCCTTACACCACCTTAAAAATATGTTTTCAAGAAAAAAATAATAAAACTCTCCAATACTCATTCATCAGTGGCTTCTCTAATTTTTCTGCATGCTTTTGTAGCTTTATTTTCATAGTTTGTTACAATCATGTCAACATCTTCACATACCAACACATGACAAAGTAGCCTATAATTAATCATGTTTCAAGCATAGTTTGCAGTGCAGTCTGTTGTAGGTAATGAGCACAACCAGTTCGGTACTTAAACCAGAAAACCCAGTGGCAAACAACACTCCTAGATCTAGTCCCTTGGTTTTCAAACTCCTTTATCGAGAGCTTGATAGCTTGAGCTAACAGTTCGAGTCCACCAGTGAGTGCCAATCCGTGGTCCCAATTAACCTGTCTGAAACCTTGCCTGCGAAGCCGTACTTGCATGAGGAGTGACACTTCATACTGACTGACACTAAACCAAAGAGGTTATATAAACTCTTTGCTCTAAACTGGATTTTTACCTGTTTTCACCAATGCAGTGACTCTCTGATTTCTGGGCTAAATGACTCTAGTACAGCTTAGTAAACTCCTTGCTAATAATAACATACATTTGGTCTCGCTCAGCTGCATTGCAGTCATATGTGGGTTTGCCTGCCTATGCATGACGCTTGCTCTTATCCACATCCCACCTTCTCCACAAACACAGACAGCACTGCTGTGAAGTGACTACACTATTGCATAGTGCAGCATAGTGAATTGGGTATTTTAAGCAAAATCACATGACCTAGGGAACACCGCTCACATGTGGCTTTGCTTATTTGCTCTGTGCATGGCAGACAAATCTAGACGAAGGATGAGCTCTCAGACCTGTCACATCATATAAACACAGCCACATGTGAGCGATGTTCCCTAGGTCATGTGATTTTGCTTAAAATACCTAATTGTTGCTTCACTGTTTTGGTTTTGTTTAATTTTATTTCCACTTTTACAACACGAGCACATACTAAATGTAAATAGCACTAAACACTAGTCGAACATGCTTGCCTACATCAGCGGCTGAACCTGATCCTTTCATCATCTTAATGCATGTGTAATGTTTTCAAGAGAGAATCTCTCCCATATTCATTCATTCAATGGTTTCTCTATTTTTTCTGCATGTTTCTGTCTGCTTTGTTTTGGCACTTTGTTAGACAGAGAACAGAATCATCTCAAAACTTAGGTTCGCTGGCACAATGTTACATTTGGCTATTCATGTATCAGGAGTGGTCCTAGTCATCATACTCACGGTCTCTGTTGATGGGTATCATCTTCAGATACAGAGAAACTATAAATTAATATTCTTTTGAGCTTGGTTTGTTGTGTAGTCTTTTTTGGCACTTGATCCAGTTGCAGACTCAGATGCGACTTCATTGGTTTTCAAACTTTTTGGCCTGATGCAACAGTTCACCATTTATTCCAGATACTGTCTGCTTGGAGAACTCAAAAGTTAGCAGTCTGAAATCCTGCCTGTGATGCCCTACTTGCATGGTAGGTATGAATGTTTGTGGTGATGTCTTTTGATCTTTTTACACTGACACAGTAGTATGGGCCTAACTTAAAGCTCTTCCTCTGACACTTAATGCACTGGTATAACAATTGAAGAGGTGACAAGACTAGTAATCACAACCAATCCATCTGCCATGCGGCAGAAGTGGATAAGGAAAGTGAAACTGATAAGCGGGTCAGGTAAATGTACCTGCTTTTAAAAAGATAGGAACCTGAGAAGCAAATCAGGTAAATGAACAGTTTAAGCAAATAGGGTAAAAAAAAAAAGAAGTGGATAAATTGGAAAATTTAATTGTTTTAGTTGAACTTTGAAACTGCTGATCCAAATTAAGATCCAGTTTTCCACCCAGCGCTAGTATCTACTTGATGCACAGGGCAGCCGGTGGCCTTCAGTCAGTGATGCTGATGACGTTGGTCTAAACAGGCATGGTAAACAAAACAGATGGCCGATATCAGAAAAAGTAAACCGCATTTGTCATGTTACTGAGATAAACTCCATTGTCACGAGTTCTTGGTGTTGAGTAGACGTGGTCATGACTTTATATGTGGCAATCAGGCAGTGGATGCAGACGAGACACGCACAATAGCGGAGAAATGAAATAAAAGTCCTCCAAGTCAAATAATAATGCAGAATTTAATGTGGGTGATCGACAATATAAAACACTACAGGCATAGGGCAGTTGTCTAACATTGGTGTGTATCGCACTCTTGCATTCTGTACTATGCGTACTCTACACACTCCCCTCTCACTCACTGACTGGGCTCTGTATTTATACACACATCAGTTGGCACCTCCTTCTTTCGAGAACTTAATCGAAGCGGCTAGTATGTACACACATAGCGAACATACACGCACGGTCAGGCCGGAACCGCCCAGACCCTTCGAGATACACACTGGAACACACACGACCTCTTCTGATCCCATGCTATAAATAGCTACATGATATGCATATGACCTCTCGCGTACGCACTGCCCAACATGATTTGTTACATTCATGATGGATCTACACCGAGAAAATCATCGAACCAGATAATAGCAGTAGGCAACTTACACTGAGTCAGGGTACAACTATACAACATCAATGTGTCAGACAAAGCAATCTCTGACCATTATTTAATAAGTTTTTCATTAAA
>JBCAUA010071131.1:0-11017 GCA_038406235.1 Peronia verruculata
CCGATTGAAACCAAATTTGGTATGCATCATTGTCACCATAAGACCCAAAAAGTTACGTATGCGCGTTAAATTCGGTGTGTAAGTTTTAGAGAAAATTGGGTTTTTAGTTTGAAAAAATGGGGAAATTTGAATTTTCGCTATATGGCATTTTCAAAAATTTATAATTTATAGAAAATTTTGTATTGTATGGAACGTTAAAAAAATACGTAACTTTTTAGATATGATATCAAACAATATATTCATCAAGTTTTATGAAGTTTGGTTGAAATCCGGTGGAGGAGATAGATTTTGAAATCCGTCAATTTAACAATACATGCATAAAATTCTAACAAATGCACAGAAGTTTACAAAATCTGTGCATCTAACTAGATGTACATGTAAATATTGTTTGTCCTCCTGTAATCACTGGCCAATATCTCATCTTTCTATATTTCATATTTTGACCACTATTTCTCCCATTCCTGCTTGTGCCCCCCCCCCCCCTCCCCCCATCTCTTCTGATTTCAAACCTAGAGAAAACACAATAAGGCTCATAGTAAATGGAGACTAGACCTGTAAACCTGAGTATATATGCACAAGTATAGAGTGTAATATTAAATTAACCCAAAGGCTAGGAGCTGGCTAAAACTAATTTTTAATAAATCAGTTGGATTTTCTGAAATAAAAAACGGCATTTGCTGCATCATTGCATGCAAGAACTACTCATGAGCACTACAGAAATTTATTTATTTCTGCCTTATTTCTGCCATCAGCGACATCCTTATCACAAGCTGAGGTAATGTTTCTTGAGTCTGCCTTGGTGCTAGTTCGTGATATAGGCCTATATATATATATATATAGTGTGTGTGTGTGTGTGTTATACATAAACCATAAAGTGAATTTCTCTTTGAGAACAAATGAAGTCTATCTTATCTATGTCTTACATTAAAAAATGTACTCTTTATAGTTTGCATATGATTTACGATCCAAAATGTGTTTTGCAAATAAGGTGCAATTCAGTAGCAAAATACATACATGTACTTCTCTTATCATCATTTAGGCTAAACCTGATATTTTTCGTAGATGAATAAAATTTACTACGTACATGTACTTGTATTATTTATACTAGTATTCCAGCAGTATCTTCTGACATTTACACTAAGGGTTAATACAGAGACTGTATTGTCTCTCTTTTCACCAGCTTCCTTCTGATCTCATTATTATTATGCGATCATATTATCACTTATTGGATATCTGTAGTTACTACACTTGTTCAGCAAATCTAAGACTTGGAGCCCTATGTGCCTCGTCCAGTGCACTGTGTGCCACAGACATACATGTACTCTTAACGATTATATCACTAAAAAGTTTATGTTTGTTTGTGTTGGGGTTTAACGATATATCAGCACTAAGACAAAGTATATTATCAAATACGGTAAGATATGTTTACATGTCGAGAAGAAGAAAGGAAAGAAAGCAGGACAGAAGACAGGAGCATGGAGAGACTCCGAGACAGAGAGAAGAGATGTCTCCTCTAGAATGTCGAGGATGACACTCCAAGGGAGACACCCCACTGATGATGGACTTACACTACCTGCAGGTGGGGGCAGAGAACCTGCTTATAAACCCTGGGCCCCCATGAGGAAAGAATGTCTATGTTGTGTGCTGATTCTATAAACATTAAGTTGTGAAGACATTTGTCTTAATCCACCTTTACATTTGACACAAGTGAAAGTGTGACATCTGTGATGAATCAAGAAAATCATTAAAAAAACAGTGGTGATCACCATTCATAACTGATTTAAACATTAATTTGAAAACAAAACAATATATATATATATATTTTTTTTTTTTTGCATGTTTATTAAAAAGAAGTCTTCACAAAAATGGTAAAATACAATCTGTGAAATGTGCCATTTTCACTCTCAGAAAATTATTTCCCCTTTCTAGACATAAAATATAAAATGAGCAATGTAGAAAAAAAAACAAAACAAAAAACAAAACCCATATGTACTTCCTTTTTGTTCTTGAAACATGTTTGACAGAAATTCTGAAAATTTTATGATATGATGAAAATGTTTTTTTCGTTTCTTTGTGTCACGTACAGTGACAGTGATAATGGCTCATTGAAGATTTAAACTCAAAGAAAGCACCAGATTTTTTTATCACTGAATAGTGTGCTCAAGTCATACATGTTGGCTATTGATGAAGTAACAATAAAAGCCACTGGAGAAAAAATACACGGTCAAGAAACAAATCAGAAAGGCTTCTAAAACTCAGCCGTACAATTGACATCTGTTTAGCACTTGGCACAAACTAAATCTGGCCATTTGGTCAGAGAGAAATAAAAAATACTATTGTTCATTTGTTAATCTCAGCTCAGTGTTGAAAAGCTGTAGCCTAGTACAGTGATGATAACAGAAAATTGTTAAAAAAGAGGAACATTTTTCGTCAACTCAAAACATGTAAGAAAATAGCCCCCACCCCTCTCCAACCCATATGCAAGCCTATCTGATAAAAAAGAAAGTCTTATTTTGATATCAAACTATTTAAAAGAAGTTTCATTTTACCTTTGAACAAGTGCTGGGAGACATACTGGAAGGAAGGCAGGGTGGGTTGCAATGCCTACTGTTATCGAGGAGAAAAAGAGGAAACTAACTGGCTGAAGGAAAAAAAAAAGAGGATTTCCGACAATTGGCGGAAAATTATCATCACTGCTAGTAGTTCTCTAACTAACGTAAAGTGCATCCATTTTCTCCTCTACTGACACTGTCATACATGAAAACTTTGGCATTAGTACTGGACATATTTTGCCTGGCTGTGTGACACATAGCTTCTGGAGGGGAGGGGAACAGCCCAATGAGCAAGATTTAAAAATTGCACAAGATTAAAAAAAAAAAAATAAAATAATGGCATTGATTTGCCCTGCCATGATGACAGCACAATTTTCTGAAGACTAACAATTAGGAAGTCGGATGTCAATTTTTGTATTCAAGCGTTAAAAGTCTAGAATTCCTATGCACACATCTCAAGAGAAACCGTTGGTGCCTCCAGTTAAGTAAGTCATGAGTCAGTTATGGTAATGAACAAAGAGAACGCTTCATTCAAGTTTGAAAAAACAAGAGTGATAAAACTTGCCCTTAACAATCTATTTACCATATATCGTCACCGTCCAGCAACATAATCGTATCTGCAAAAAAAAATTGATTTTCATTTTTATATCGATTCCCATGTTTTCGACCATGCTGGAGCGATCCAGACGGTCTGTTTTGTTGTAAGTCTAATGCTTTTCGAGATATTCGGGTTTTTAAAAAAATTGTATCTGTGATTTCGAAAATATCGACAGGCAACAGCAATGTATAGTCTCATACAACTGTGTTGCCTGACAGATCTTGCAAGGCATAGTGGCGTACATGCTCTTTACCCTATTGCCTGACGCAACCATAGTGGCTGATTCATGATTCGTAGGCTTCAACCTTCGTTCCAGTGGCTGTCCTGGCATACGTTGATCTAATCTCTATGCCTTTACATACCAAAACACAAGGTAACAAAAAGGTTAGCAGAGCAAAAATCCCACTGGGAGTGAGCAGACGCTGGGCAAACAGGTATAACAGAAATGATAATTTACTGATAAATTGGCTTCTGTTTCTTTTAACGTGAAACCTAAACAATGACCCTCTATGAGGAACCTGATGAAGAATACGTAGTGATTCAATACCACTGGTATTATATTTTGTCAAAAGAAACATTGGTATAACACGCATTGAATTAGAAGTGGGCAGAAGTGGGCAGTATTGATAAAGTCCATCATACACCACACTAGTTCCTTTGGAAATATCACCACATTGAGAGCTAATAGGGGAAGACCATATGGATCCACAAGAACTAACAGAGGAGGACCCTGTGGATCCCCAAGAACTAACAGGGGAAGACCATGTGGATCCACAAGAACTAACAGGGGAAGACCATGTGGATCCACAAGAACTAACAGGGGAGGACCATGTGGATCCACAAGAACTAACAGAGGAAGACCCTGTGGATCACAGGAGAAGGAAAAGAAAAAAGCCGGATAACTGTCTCCAATGCAATGTGGGGACTAAAAAGAAAAACATGGGAGAAAAGTATCTGTCAGTAAGAGGGAAACAAGTCCAAAGCAGAAAATCGAAACCAGGTTGTAGCAATGGTTGAAAATTCAGGTGCCACGAAAATATTGTCATCAACGCGAGAGAAGCAATATTTGAGGGACTTTGGGCCCTTGGGGATTGTCAAAGGCAATGGGATTTTCTTTGCATGTATGTTAGGGAAAAAGAAGTAGCACGAACTTTGAATGCTGAGGGAAAGAACAGCAGACATCAAAAAACAAAAATTTGGTCGATGCCTTTAGGTGATGAAACTATCAGAGTATGTAAACCATTCTTTTTGGACACTCTGAATATTTCAGAAACATGAGTTCAAACAGCCATTGACAAAATGTCCACAGTCAAATTTACAAGCAAAGACATGAGAGGAAAACATGGAAGAAGGAGTAACAAGAAAGAGGAAGAAAGACAAGCCATAAAGACACACATCGAAAGCTTTCCAACCATTGAATCTCATTATTGTAGGCAAAACACTCAATGGCATTATTTGCAAGGAGACCTCAGCCTGCAAAAGATGTATGATCTTTACAGAGAAGGAAGATCAAATGCAGCTAGCTTGACCACATAAAAGAACATTTTTTATAATGATTACAATCTTGGTTTCCACAGGCTGAAAAAAGATACTTGTGACTTTTGTAATGTTTTCCTTCAAAAGGATGCAAATGGTGACATGGATAAAGTGGAATACGAGGAACACAGAGAAGACATTGAATCCATCAGGAAATACAAAACAGCTGTGAAAGAAGAGGCCAAAAGAAATAAAGATATTGGTGGCGCCACATATGATCTAGAAGACATTTTACCAACCCCAAAAACCAACGAGTCTTGCCTTTATTATAATCACAAACTCAATAAATATAATTTCATAGTGTTTGATTTTGGATCAAGTCAGGGAAAAACTATCTTTGGAATGAAAATCAAGCCAAGAGAGGCTCCATTGAAATTGCCTCTTGCGTTTATAAATACATGTACTTGCTGGACATGGCAGCTGAGGGGAAAAAGAAAATAATTCTGTTTCTGGACTCGTGCTTAGGACAAAATAGAAACGAAAACTTTCTCGGCATGCTATGGTTTGAGGTACTATGAACGACTATTGAAGAAATTGAGCACACTTTTTTCGTGCGTGGTCACAGTGAAAACGAAAGTGACTCTCTGCACTCTACCATATCAAGAGTGAGCAAGAATGTCACTCAGCATCTACACCACACCTCAATGGGTAGCAACCATCAGGAATGCCAAGCGTACCAATATGTCGACACAGAAGGCAAGAAAATCAATTGGCTCAACATCAAGAGATATGTTGTACGCAAGTCAGATCCCCAAGAGTTTGTGGCGTATCAGGAGTACAGTGGACAAGAGCATGTCATCAGTTTTACCCAAGGAAAACAGAGGAGTTCTCAGCTCTCCTTGGAAGTACAGCCACTGGAAAGGGCTTATTCAAAACCACTTCAACTGAATGGCCTCAAACTTGAAGTCTCTCTGTGAATCAAATGTCATTCCTCCTGTTCATTACCCTTTTTATGAAAAAATGGGCTGATGTTATTACCAGTGTGGTCCCTTGGTTTCAGAGATCTTTCCATGGTGTTGACTTTGATAATCATATATTGTGAAATACTACTACATGATACAAAATTATTGACTTTTTATTCCATTACATTTATCAGAATTGATTATTATGTTACCTTCTCTGTATCTAGTATGAAAAGTTAATTGTACTAGATAAAATTATGAATATTTATTTGTTTTGTTCTAAATAAAATTATTTCATATTGTAAGCCATATAAATTTGCATCAAACATCATTAAGTTTTATTTCACATGCATCTTAATGTCATTCTGTCTGTCTAAAGACTCAGCTTGTGTCATAGAATGCATGTTTCTCATCTTGTGGCTTCATCTGCTGCTAATAGTATATTATTGGAAAAGCTACTACTTTTCAAAATATTACTGCTACAAACTACAAGGAGTATGACAAAATGCTGGAATGGAGATGCCCGGACTTCTTACCAAATAGATTCACACCACTGAGATGTGTGCATGTCTAACAGTTATTTTTTTTTTTTTATCAAGCTGTCTGGTGGGCTGTCTGCAAGCTTTGTATTAAAAAAAACGTATTGTGTATTTTGCTTGCATGGCTCACATGAAGTTTTTCATTCAATGAGGTACAGATTATAATTTAATATATCATTGTAAAACAGACGATATTATATTATATTAATCGTAATCTCTCTGAAGTAAACACAAATTGTACATAATACGACTTTGTAAAAACTATTTCAGTCATAGAAAGGTGCAGATTTTCGTCAGGCAACACTGTAGTAAAAGCATTTACAATAGAAAGCTTGGCAATACTGGTCACACAACAAAGTAGTATGAGACTGTACAACTGTTTTGCTTGACGAAAAAGTGAAACTTAAGTGTCATAAATGCAATTACTCAAAAACATCCCATAATTTTAAGTAGAAATCCATACACGATGTAGATACACTTGAAAACAATCGTCACTGCAATTTTCAGCCCGGTATGTTGTCATCTGTAAGTTTCATGCAGTTTTTTCTTCCTCCTATAAAATTCTAAAACTGTCGGATACGACTATGTTGCTGGACAGTGACAATATAGAGAGCATCCATACTATAATGCTTGAAACACACTATATCCATTGACAAATTAAGAACATTCTCAACTACTGAACACTGATAATTAATTCTTTTCCACACTTCAAGTGCTTTGCATTCTGGTCATGTTGTGCAAGAGAAAAGATATGGATGTCAGCTCACTGGGTGCAGCTTTTCACAACACCCTGTCAATTTAGGACATGAAAGAGAAGACCAAGCAATTGACTTCCTGTTGAACCTGCAGTCGTATGTAGGCATGAAATTTGTCAGGATGAGGTTTCTATTGATGGAAAAAGATGATATTTTTCAACTTCTTTTCTTTATTCAAATACCTCACTAATACCAAATTTTGTGCAAAAAAAAAAAAGTGACATACAAATTCTTTGATAAATCTAACGTTGCCCTACTTCATAAAAAATGCTAACAAGACTACAGATTTTGCACTCAGTTTATTTTTTAAGGAAAAAAAGCATTTTGTCTCTCACAATACTATAATTTCAAACTACTAAATACAATAATCAATTTCACAGTCTCAAATATACCCTTTAGAAAGTACACTTCATTTAAGCAATAATTGTGGTGATTATAACTGTGGTGCACTGCAAAGTTTGAAATTAACACATTCAACAAAATGTAAGGAAAGAAGGCACATAACTCTCCACAGACAAATGCTCCATAAGATAAATGACCAAGTTCCTCACAAGGAATAAACTCACTGTGATAACTTTCAACAAAGCAGATGTAATACATGTCACCCAACTGCAATAATTACATATGTCTGTCTTTTAGTGTAATTTGATCACTGAATCATAGGCCAACACTCGAAGAGGTCAGCCAAACAAACAATAAAAATTACAATGTAAATCTATTCATATAAACACAAGTTCACAGTGTAGACAGATTTCTGCCACAACAAACATGACTTCCTCTTGCTGTATGTAACACTTGGGTCACAATGCACCCTTCACCATAACATTTTAGGGAAAATGAACCATGCACACCTACGTATAAACAGAACTCAACAAAGTGCAAACTAAGCCTGTCATATATCTTGGGAAAAATGGTTTAACTTAACCACTAAAAAAGTGGTGTCTAATTACAGCAGTCATGGCTAGAAAAGAATACGGCATACAATAAGACTACGAGTCCAGTTTCAACTCCCTGTGCAAGATACCTAGTTTGAACTGGATCTGATTTGCCAAGTCACTTGTTTCTTCATACCTTTGGTAGTCTATCTCTGCCTTGGTGCAAAAATCAACTTATTTTTTTCAAGATTATGTTCCTCTACCTCTATCCGGATGCAAATTCCCCTTGGTTTTCAAAAATTTTGTTAGTCTATCCTGTCTTTGTTTAAGCTGATGTGATATATAATAATAATAATAATAATAAAGGGCATTTATATAGCGCCTCACCCCCATAGGGCTCGAAGCGCTTTACAGAACCAAAATGTTTAGCAGCAACACACGAAATATGCCTGAAAACATTCAGGGGCAATAACATACGTGCATATTTATAACAAAAGCGACAAAAAAGAAGTTGCTCAAAGGTGGGCTTAAAATTCCCTACAGCTAATCAACAATAATACTCTGTACAAAATTTCAATTTCTCCTGCTTTCCAATTAAAGAAAAGAAAAGAATTATTACATTAATTCTGAATGCTAAAAAAACCCCAGAAAGTTCCACGGAGATAATGAAGTGTTACCCTTCTAACAGATTAGGTGGCTCCATATTTAATTCATGTTTCCGATGTAAACAGCTGATCACTTGTTCCAGGCTGGAGGTAACTGGTAGTTCCAACAGTGTACAAACAAGTTCTCGCTGGCAAACAAAGAAGAAAAAAAAAGTAAAAGAGACAACATTAGAACAGAGTACTTCTTTGGGGGAAGGAGGGACTGAAGGTGTGTGGTGGGAGAGGTGGGGTTTTAGAGCGGATTTATTGAAGTGTTGCCTAGGAGTAAAGAAGAAGAAGAAAACATTTATGAAAGTCATCTTTACAAAAAATTGTAAACTCTGGGTGTCATGACAAACAAACTGTTTCTTTGTTGTTGTTTTTTGCCTTAAATGATGACCATAGACAGAATGTAACAGCCTATTAACATCAACGATATCTAAATTTTATGATATAAAAAAACACATAGTGCTATAATGCAAAATAAGAAAGGCAGTACTGTGAGATTCACAGGTGTTTGTGTCCAGGGTCTAGATAAATCTACAATCTTCAACTACAAGGCGAAATAACTTCAATAAATCGGTTACATTATCTATTAACAACTTTTGGTGAAAAGCTGGTGTAGAAATGAACTCATATTTACCCAGGTGAGTGGTGGTGAGTCTGGCAACAACTCAGGTAAAACTTGAGCATTGGTCAGACCTAAGGAGAACAGGACTTTCATTCCTTCACAGAAACCCTGCACGAGGAACGAGGCAAGAACAATACACAATGCTAGAGCAAAGACCCTAAAAATCGTGATTGAGTTGACTTAGCAAATGAGTGCTGTAGAGAACAATGTTCTCTTCACTGGCAATGATATGTAACAACAGTAAGACTAGTCATACTTCATTCTAGAAATGTCAAGGGACTACAGAACAAAATGGTGTTTATTTCTGTCTTTTTAGAGTATGAATTGTCAGTCCCTAAACATGAACAATAATTTCATCACAGGAACTTTGACATTTCAGCAGGAACAATGACATTTCAGCAGGAACATTGACATTTCAGCACTTCTCTGTGGAATTTTTATTATACAGTTAGTTCCGTATTGGTGTCTCTTTCATGACTTCTTTCCCATTGCCGTTGTTAAAGTAAAGAGCTAATGAATGATTTTTGTGACATTTATTTATATTCCTCTTGCCAAAGACAAGTAACACTTCCAAATAGTGCGAGCAAAGGAAAATAATTGTTTTTATTCTTTTAACTGACAAAAATGTAAAAAAAAAAAAAAAAAATCCTAGACATCCATTGAAAAATTCTGAACAAATTAGTACAAAAGAAAGGGGTTTCAAATGAGAAAACACAGAAGTGTTTTTCTTTTCATCTTTTCAATGCCTGTGACTATCTCATAGGTCATTCATTTATGACGTTTCGATTCCGTGTCCGCCCCACTGTCTATTGTTTACATTTCAAACACAGAAGTAAATCACTTATGACGTTTCGCTTCCGTATCTACCCCACATTCTATTGTTTACTTTTCAAACACGGAAGTAAATCAATTATGACGTTTCGCTTCTGCATCCACCCCACAAAAAATTGCACTCCAAACACGGAAGTAAATGCCAATGTGGAAAGGATTTATACTCATATTTGTTGCATAGAAGAAGTGATTTGACTGACTGAAGAAAACCACCAATTCCTAGAGGATTCGCTCACGTTCTGTCTCTATCTTTCTTTATTTTTATATTGCACTTGTGTAACTAACAATCTTTTCTTTGTAAGATATGTTCTGTAGTGGTGGCACATTGAATCTGTCTGTCTGTCTGTGTGCCTTACCTTGTATCTGAGGGTTCCCCTGTACACTGTATCAGCTGACTGAAGGTTATAGATTTCTCTGTACATGGTGGCATCTCTGTTAGGCAGATCCTCCAGCTCACATCCATCCACCAGGTCTGATATTATATGTGGCTTGTCAAAGATACCACCAGGCGGCACCGTCACCAGCTGCAGAAAGATGCCAAGGTTCAGAAAAAGTGGTTCAGAAAAAATAGAGACTGTTCTTTTCATCACTTATGATAACGGGTTTGTCTTCTCTTTCAGACACCTGAGAGCAGCTCTCTCGATGGGCTTCTTTTTCACTTTTTGCCAGGCATAGGGCTTTTAGAACATTTAGAACAAACATTGTAGTGAGAAGAAAGGAACAAAATACTGAAATTTCATGGATTAAGGAAAATAGTTTCTTCTGACCATAATAATTCTTCTTTGCAACACTGAACAATGCAACAGTCTTTGTGCCTGACAAAGGGGAAGTAACTGAGTATGTGATAAACAACCTGACTGAACTGGTGTCAACATATGAGACATGACACGATGAAATCAGGCGCTCATCAAACTGAACCAACCGGAGAAATCACGAGTTTTTCAACAGTGAATGAATTTTTAATGTATTTTTTTTTCTTCACCAAACCCTTCTATTTCAATCTAAAATACATTTCAGAGTTCAACTGATTGAAATGGAGCTAGTACAGGCCCAAAAATTGTAATTTAGGGGCATGGTCTAACAAAGGTAAAGAAGGATTTACAAAAGTGATTGGCCATTTTCTCACTAAATTCAGCTGCAGCAACAGGTCACCC
>JBCAUA010071142.1:0-11017 GCA_038406235.1 Peronia verruculata
CTCACTCACTCACTCACTCACTCACTCACTCACTCACTCACTCACTCACTCACTCACTCACTCACTCACTCACTACTTCCCTTGCTCATTATTCATTGGGAATAGCTCCTTTTAGCTGAGTAAAGAGAACTGCAATTAAAGAAGAAAAAAAAAATGAATCCTGCTCTTATACTTAATAGATCTACATAAACTCACTTATCATTCATAAACCTTGAAGTGTTTTCTTGGCACAGTATGAAAACTGATCAGGAGGACAACTCTCGCTTCATAGGATGCATTTGAATGCCGTCCACATGTGGCTGAAAGGCATAATGAAAACATAACGATGCATTTGCCACACTGAAGACGGCCACACATACCCACACGAAAAATCTAGTTTAGGATTGAAATGGCAAGTAGGAGACAGATCGATACGGTCGTACGTCTGTCCAGAACTAGACTGGCTGACCAAAACTAAATTCCGACCGACAAGTCTCTCTCGGTCTCTCTCTCCCAGTCATCCAGTCCCAAGCCCCAGCCCCTCCTCCTGCGCGGACCCCATTACTCAAGCCCCTCCGTTTCCTCAGCCTGCCCGGGCCAACGGTACCGCTCCTTTGCTCCATCCAGTCCATCTGTAACTACGGAGACCGGCGGAGTGCACGGTGATGATTGTTACTTTCTGGCCGGACGTGTAACGCTTGCCTACTCTATCTATCTACCTCAAATACGGAGCAAGGGTAGATATTGGACGGGTTTGGCTGCTATTTGCTACTGCTACTGCCTCAACCACAGCATTTACCTACATTGACAGAACGCCTTCATTCAGAAAACCTCGTTTTGTGGAACTCCGGACTTGGGTTGTGATCTCTCTTTTTAACCATAATGTGAACAAATCGTGATTTTTAAGGAGTTAAGTGATAAAACATGTTATCCTTTATCTCCGTGAAAACCTGCAGTTAAACTGGTGGGAGATAATTAAACCGATTAGAAAAGACGTTTTGCGAAAGAACGTTAGAGTGCACGCGTCCTATTATACCCTCGCTTTCGCCTCCTCGCCTTCTGAGTGTTTGGGCTGGCTCGAACCCGAGTCTTCTTATGATGTTGATGTTGTGAGGAAGTGCGAGGAGCGCTAGAGGAAAGATGTGATCGCCAGTGGGCCCTCACCACGCTCATTAATCTTTTCTCTTGTTGCTCCATCTGTGGCCCGCGGTTCAGCTCCGTACCTGTCGTGCTCAAGGGAATTCGGCGTACAGTACTTGATGTATGGTGCACTGAAACTGTTCCACAACTAGCCTTAGGTCTTACCCGTGATCGACACTTTGCTATACTTGTTCTAGTGAAGATTCATCGTGTATGCGCCTAATTAGATCCCTTGTTGAAAGCCAAGCCTTGAAATGCTCACACGAAAGGGAGAGGACTGGTGTCAGAGCTCTACAGCTGTTGTCAACTCCCCGAGTCGAGGATGTTGCGAGTGAAGAAATTTGTACATTTACGGTGTGTGACGGCAAAGTTATGAGGAAAGTGTACGAATTTTGTAACTTACCACATTGAAACGTTCCTAGCAGATCGTGCCAACTAGTCAGCCTAGCCCACCACTGTAGGGTGGCTCGTGGCAAAGTAAGCCGACCGTTAATATCATCATTCGCTCGCCGTCATAGCCATTAAATAACCCAGAGGAATCTCTGGCCTGTTTGCTTGGCTGGCGCGCTCTTATTCTGTGCTGGCTGCTTAAGTAAATAGGTTTGTGCGAAGAATAAGGGAACTCCTTCAGGCAAGTTGTTTCTCAATGCCCTTTTTCCAACATGGTATAATTCGTCACTTGTTTTTCCATGCTTAGATCTGGTTCATATACATCAAGATCTTCGTTTACGAATTTTCACACATGCGGCTGTTCGTGATATAAATTGTGTAAACTTGAGGCCGGCATCGCAATTTCATTTTCGTTTAATTTGCTTATATGCCAGCAAATCTAGTGGTTCGAACTACTTAATCATTGTAGTCTTGAAGAACACCAAATTGGCCGCTCATGAGAATTTTGTGTGACCTTTCGAGTGCTTTGGACTGGCTTTCAGCTGGATTCTGGTTTAGTTCATTCTTTCTTGTCTATTTGTTTGATAGACGAATCTTAACGTAAAGAATTTATTTATTTGTTTTTGTTTATTTGTATGTTTATTTGTTTATTGATTTTTTTCTTTTTTTTTTTTTAATTTATTTTTTTTTTTTTTGTTATACGTTTTATTTGCTTATAAATTCATTTGTTTGTTATTTATTTATTTGTCTGTTCATTATTCATTCAGTCATCCATGTGTAGTTTTAGTCTGTTTGAGCTAGATTTAGGGATAACCCCTTTCAAAGACTGTGGTGTTAGCGTGAAGGAGACGAGCTGATGGTTACAATGAATGTCATGTTGAATGTCAGGGTTAGAAATATATTTTTATGCGGCTGGCCAGAGGGCAGCGAAAATCTGGTGACCTTTTTGCAATGTATCATCAGCCACCAGTTTTGGTCAGGCCAAGGTGAAATATTTATGCATGCCTGTAGAAACCGATTTACTCCGCGAGATAAGCAATACCTAAGGCAGCCACACTTGAGTTAGAATGAAACCAAAGGCGCATTTCACTTCCCGCCGTACAGTTATAACGGTTAGAACCACGATAGAGCCCCTATCCTGAGATGTTGAAAATTATTTGTGAATGACAGAAAGGTTGAATCATGGATATTTAGACTTGTAGTTTGTTCTATGTTGACAGAGTGAATGCTGAAGTTTGTCACAAGTATGGACCGCTCAGGGAGAGTAAATGATTTCAGGCACGCCCAAACACAAGGACAACACCTAGTGTTGTATGCATCATCTGTTGTATATGTATTTAATAACGAGAAAACAACAAAGAAACGACAAGAATAATATTAATGCGGTAAGGGAGCACATCCACCACAGTTTCTGGCTTATCTGACATTTAATGGACGGCAAAGACCAAGCCCTGAACCCGCGGATTATAATCCGGGGCAGGCATTTAACAGAAGATAATGTGTCAGGAGGTAGACACGTGTGTCATAGTTTGTGTTTCTTTTCATTGGCATGGTTTGTAACGCTTGGAACGAGAACTTGATACTGGTTCGGTTTAGCAGTTCTTGCTATTTTTCGACCACGAGATTAGTTTGTTATTATAGACCAGTTATAGTTTGAAAAGCCTCGTTAAATTTGCTGTTTTTATTTAGCATTAATTGTGACGCACGTCTTAATTGCGATATCACGACGGTAAGCCAAAACTGCATGAGCGGTATCCTCGTGCTTTCAATATGTTGCCAAACGGTAAATTGTGGAAGTGCATTTATTTGTTTCTTAATTTATTTTAATCCGTTAATTTTATAAACATTGTTGCGCTAACTTTTACATTTTCAGTCCTTGCGCTCCCACCTGTTTTTACATGTATATGTAATAGTCACACAGTAAATTGAATGTTTGGATTTCTTACTACGCACTCTCTGTCGGTATAATTTAATTAAACGTAACAGGGTGTTCATTCTTCATGCATATAAATGAGCCATTACAAGAGAGAGAGAGAGAGAGAGAGAGAGAGAGAGAGAGAGAGAGAGAGAAAGAAGGAAAGAACGAGATAGGGAGAGAAAGAAAGAAATTATCACTTCGTATTGTATAGCGCAATGCAAAACTCAACACCCACCCTTGTTTATTGAATTGTGGGCATTTTGGAGATTAGAGAAATAAGTGATGAAAATCGTTGATTAGGACTAGTTCTCCTACTGAAACAGTTTGATGACTTTTGAGTTGTGTATTGGGGTTTTAAATATTATATTTCCTTTGCCCTAGTAAGAGCTTTATAAAGTGACTGAGACGGGTATCGAGGTCACTGGACCAGAATACCGCACACATTGTGGTTTCGGATTTTGATGTCGTTTCACCTGGCACGGATTTTTTCACACATTGTCGTTTCTGGCCCTCGTCATCCATCTCGCTTGAAAGAATTTCAGGGCCGACGCACTGCCCGTCAAAATGATCGAGTAAGTAAAGTAGTGACTGGTGAAAGACAGCAAAGTTATTGTGCAAGAGAGTAAATCGCTGGCTGCTTCGTGAGGATTTGACATCCTTGACTACCCATTTGCAACAAAGATTCAGATAAAAAAAACTAAAAGAGCTCTTCTGCTAGCGAGCCTCGTGGAATTGCCCTCACCATATAAAAATTCAGTCTAGATTCTTATTTCAGTTCTGTTCCTCCTCAAGCAAATAAGAACGTGCGTTCTTTATCAGAACAGTTCTCCCTTTATTTATCTTTGTGCATTTATTCATTTCTTTATTGATTGTTTTTCAAAAAAGATATCAATTTGTTTATTTTGTTTTATTTCGTTCTTGCTTTTTTTTTTTTTTTTCATCAGTTTGCATCATTTTTTTCATGTGTTTGTCCATGGATATTCCAGGAATTATAGAGCGTTTGGTGTTTTCACACATCGTATTGGCGAAAATGTAATGGGTCATGCTAGAAGCCTACGGGCTCTGGGAATTTTAATATTCATCTGAAACACCTCGTCTGTTTTAGGAGCGATCTTGAACAAGATGGATACAAAATTTGATCAGCCAGTTCTGTTCATTTCGACTTTGCCAATATGTGTCAAAGAATGTTTACCGTTTAGTCGTTTCGGAATGTTCACCGCGAATTTTATTAGCTGGTTGTCTAATTACAAGGCAGCCATTTTCTTTATCTTTAGCATCAGTTTGTGTAGAAGGCTGCACAGTGACACCGATTCTTTCTGAGGTGAAGCGCAATCGAGGTCATCAAGACTGGCTTTCTCATTAAGGTACAGGGACTGGAGGGATATCCTGTACTCTACTGTGTTGGTTTGGGGAATGGGTAATTAAAACACACCAAAGATCTCCGCTCTCCCCGCAGTCTTAAGGGCCCCACTCACGCATGGGTCTGGCTCGGGATCTTCTAAAACCGTCGAAAACTTTCGCATTATTTTACGGAAAGAAAGTTCTTGAAGTTCCTTGAAACAACAGATGCCAGAATTAGATCAATGTCGTCAACTTCCGGTGTTACTAATCCGGTGCCACTGTCGCTACTGCAAGAAAATACGGGCTCACATAAAATGGCTTGAAATTTATCGCCGTCTAAAATAGCACACAGACACTCGCACACATGTAAACATACGAGTACACATACAAATTAAGGTTAAGTCGCTGGTGAGGAAGGGGGTGAGGGGTCACAGAGAAGGGGGGGGGGATTCAAATCGAGATACAAGGGGAAATGGGTAGATAAACAGCAATCAGCTAGATAGGTACACAAATAGACAGACGGACGGACAGACATAGAGACCAGATTGTCTTGGGCTGGTAGATTGTTTTGAGATAAATACATGTAGTCATGAAGATTCTTTGACAAC
Organism: Peronia verruculata; assembly: GCA_038406235.1. Classification (NCBI taxonomy): domain Eukaryota; kingdom Metazoa; phylum Mollusca; class Gastropoda; order Systellommatophora; family Onchidiidae; genus Peronia; species Peronia verruculata. Next base: position 5,377 of record JBCAUA010071142.1, read on the forward strand.
CCTCAAAACGACAACTTTTATAATCTTATCAACGATTCCCTTTCATGACCTGCAAGCTCGTCCATTGCTACATCTGTGACTGTAGTACAATTACAATGCAGTCAATGACAGGTCAACAGCGATGTCGTTCGCTCCCATCCAACGAGTGCAAAGCTAGCTGCGGTTGTATGTACCATGTACATAGGCCTAGGTCTAGCCTATACATTGTACAGCTGGCTGGTGGTAACAAAAGAAATGTAAAACGGTGATGGAAACCACATAAGCTTGTGTGCTCAGTCAACAGATGGTTAGATGAAGATGACTCATTCAGTACTGTTAGGTATGTTTATGGTTTTTATAAGCTTTTCAACCTCCTGTAGCGGTGGTTAAGTTAGGTAGCCAAGTTTAATCTGTATTTGTATTTGTATTGATTGTGTATTCGTGTATGTCGAAAACGCTGAATACCTATATATTTTCATAAGTTGCGAAAGTAATAGTAGATTTAGTCAAGGCTGTTCTTATGGAAATCAAGCGGTCTGGTGAACCAGATGAAGTAGATCAAATTTTGGTAAACATGAGCGACTTGGAGGGGAGGGGGGCGGGCAATCTGCGGATATGGTTATGAAGACATAGTGTATGTCAGAATGTAGGGCACGTGAACGTGATCTTGTTTCTGCTGTGTCCTGTAGATCAGCTGTGATTTCGTGGTATTATTCAGCATTTGAGCGCAAATAACACCTGACCGCTATAAATGATACATTCAGCATATTAATGGGCAGTCAGCTGTTGAATTTGTAACACTAACTAAAAACAAGAAAAAGATAAACATGCTTTATTGACCGCGTTAGACCTCTTGGGATACATAAATCAGAAATGAGTATTTTCTTAAGTCAGAAAATATACTTTTTGGCTGCCGTAGACGTCTTTCATGCCGACTTTTGCACGGGACTCTTGCTGCTACTGGAAAGGGGGGAAAAGGGGGGTGGGTGGGGGAAGGGGGATGTCTTCTACAATATAGCTTCTTTTTCATTTAAAGGGATGTGCTAGCTCTAGGTACATAATATTCACAGTGCTGTAGGTACATATTCACGGTACAGAATCATATAAAGACTCGTACCTATTACAGTACAAAGAAACAGATAAACCGACCACAACAAAACAAAATGGCCATCCGAGAAATTGTGTCTGTGAATATTGCCACAAAAAGAAAATAAAACAGAAAATTAAGAGCCTGTTAATGGGTTCTCGGTCAGTAACGAATGACCATCTGCTCATGTAAAGAGATCTATGCCTGTATTGTTTGGCAGAGGCCGCTAGGATTGCCTGTCTTATCTAGAACATTTACACACAGTTTTCTTTGTTCGTTTTTTCTCCGCCGAGTGGTTCCAGTTTCACCTTTATGGCCAGTTCTTCAGTTTTGTGATCAGTCCTTTTTATCTACCTATCAGCGGGCTTTGATTCACGCGGTGTTTGTATGTATTTCCTTCCTTCCTCGCTTCCTTTCTTTTCTTTCTTTCTTTATTTTTCTTTCTCTCTTTCTTTCCCTCTTTCTTTATTTCCTTTCTTCCTTCCTTCGTTCCTTTCTGTGGTTACATCAGCGTTTACCTTGCACACCTGTGTGCCTTTGAGTACAGAAGTCCCCCATTTACCTATAACCCCTTGTACCATGGGCCAGGAAACACTAATGTCCCTGGCGGGCCAGATCCCACCCAGCGAGCTTGTCAAGAGTGAAAAAAAGAGAGCGTAAGACCCACTTTTGGCCTGCCACCGTGAAAACACCAGTCAATCTAAATTAAACATTCATCAACAACAAGGCCGAGCTGTTTTTGTCAAGGTCCACTCTCTGCGAGGACTTTTGCCAGGTGGATCTAGATCTGCGTGTTTTAACCAAACCGCTGCTTATGCTTTCATTTCTAAACAAGGACCAGAGCTGACCCCAGCAAAGCTCAGTTGACGGATAAGCTGTCCAATTCAGTAGGTTGGCCTGTGTCATATCGTAGTTGAGCACAGACCATACCATAATTATTTTACCTCGCCTGATAGTAGTAGTTGTAGCTGTAGTCGTGATGATGATGATGATGGTGGTGGTGGTGATGGTAAATGTCTGAGAAGGAAGAGGAGTAAAAGCGATTAAAATAGTTCTTTTCTTCGTGGCATTATAATTATGATGTTGGAAAGGTATGCTTTTATAGTTTCTTTCGTGATGTAACCTGTAGATGATTTGTTTAAGCTTTGCTATAGGCTGCGCATGTCACACCTGTGCAGTACCAGATTTTTAGCCTTGGACATGGCAGTCCTGCCAGCTAAGCGCACAATATGTGCAACTTATGAGAGAGATCCGCCAACACCCCCCCCCCCCATTTTTCCCCAACGCCTTTTTCTCAGCTTTTAGGCGAACGTCCTTGTGGCTTTGTATCGAATTGTGAATTTAAACAATGTTCTATGAAATGTGAAAGCTTGGCGTTTTCTTCATTTATAATGAACGATTCGATGTTATATGCCTGTTCCTCAGTCCAACACATGGGGAAAACTGAAAACTTAAGAAGTTAATGAACATGAACTCAAGGCACAAGCCTAGCTCACGCTGGCGGTCTCGGACACATTAGCGTCGCTAGCCCAGTGGGACACTGTAAAGTCAACAGGCAAAGGAAAGGGTTTGGAAAGGAAGGCTGCCTTCGTAATGGATGTAGTGTCTTAACATCTAAGGCTCTAAGGTGCTCTGAGAATGAACCCGCCTTAATTGAAAACTAGGACGGAAAGTTTAAAGAATCGATCTGCCGGGGAAACATTGTCACTTTTCTTCACAATTTCCTTTGATTTGGGAAAGTCGTGGGATTCTGTCCATTTCTTCTGTTTGAGCAGTCTCCTGCATAAGAATTTTGCCTATTTTGTAGAGGGATTAGACAATATTGAATTTGCCACGCACCGAAAAGGGGGGGGGGGGGGGGGGGGGAGGAAGAAGGAGAGAACGTTTTAGATTAGTCGAGCTCCTCGGGCTGTTCATTTTTTTTTTTGGTTTCATATATTTCTATATATTAGAACATTTCAGTAAGATTAAATTATAGCCATTATATTTTTGTTATATCTTAGAACATCTTAATTACCTGGGATGTCAGTGGCATTTATATACTTCTGTTTTTTATATCTGAGAAGAGTTCATTAAAATTAAATCGTCAACGGAACTTATTGTCCGTCTAATACCTAAGAACGTTATCAGTGGCACATTTTTTTTTTCTTTCATGGAACATGTCATTAACTGAACATTTCATTTTGCCGTAAATTTGACCATTAGACGAGTATAGTGTCTTGGTGGTACACTGTAGTACTCACAAAAAACAGAAAAAAACACTTTGCTATGGTCTCAACCGTTGGTCATCGGTAATGGGCCAGGGATAGCCACGACCTGTCACCGGCCACTCCGTTACAGCTGCCAGGTCCCCCCGGCAAGCCAGATCCATAAAGGGAGATTTACGTAGATTTACACATCCAGCCAAATTGTCCGCTCGTACAACACTACCAGTGTCATGGCTTTTCCCTTCAACCACTCTAACGTTCTTTGGCAAAACGCTCTTTTTCTGCAAATACTGATGGGAGGAAAAATCGGGTTTTGGCTTTGAAACCTCTCTTTGTAACAAGCAGTTTATAAATGGCAGTTAGTCGAGAATGAAGTGATGAAATAGGTTGTCTTTTGTACTTACCTTGTCTTGTGTTGGGAGCCCCGTAGCGGCCTGTCACAGCTGCCATTTCGTTAGTATTCTAATAATTATGTCCTCTCATAATGCGAAAAGGTGTTCGTGAACTGACGGTGGAAGAATTAAATCCTGGCTCAAATCAAGCCTGTATGGGACAAAGCACCCCTGTCTCCCCAATATTCTATTAATTAGACCTCCATGTTGGTGAAGATTGATAAATCATCCAGTGCTAAAAGGGACCTGTAGTACAACTAACCCTAAATCTAACCTTGACCCAAATCCCCACTACCGAGATAGGACAAATGTAAAGTATAGGAGAATTTATATACATATATATTGTGTGAGTACAGAATGCGATGTAAGCGCGACATTTTTGAATTCTCGAATTCTCCACCGCACAATAATTATGTGCAGCCGATAGACTCAGCAGTTTTTAACTCATCACGCATCAAAGAACTCCCGATCGTAAAATTCGAAGTTTTGGCAAGTCTCCAGGTACAGAATATATATATCTAGGGACCAGCTGCCGGTGTAAGGATCTCTCAAGAGGAGAAGGTTGAATGTGCAAGGAATTGATATTTTCTCTCTTTCTCTCTCTCTCTCTCTTGTTATTATTATTTTGCTGAAACGTCAGTCATTTAAATTGCACCTGGAAAATAACTAACCCTCGTCACAGCCTCGTGTCAGAAGATAGACAGCAGGTAAACACAAGCATTTCATCGCTATTATGTCCTTCCGGCTTCATCAGCCGTTTTTCGCCAACAGTTTTCAAAAGGTCACTGCTTGTATAGATGCCTGCTCTCTCGTTTTCCTTCGACTGGGTTGCCAATATTTTTTTCTCCGTCTCCCCCCCCCCCCTCTCTCTCTCCCTCTCTCTCTCTGTATTTCAGTCTGTTTGTCAGTCTGTCTTTCTGTCTGCCTCGTTTTCCACTAGTCTGTGAGTTTCCTTGCCTGTCTCTTTAACTGTCTGTCTGTCTATCTATATTTCTGTTTGCCCGTATACCGACCTCTTTGAGCGCCGATTTGCCTGTCTGCGTGCCCTTTTTCGCTTATTTGAGAGTCTGTTTAGCTGCCTCGGTTCATGTCGTAACAATAAAAAAAACAAACAAAACAAGATCATTAATAATTGACACGTAGATATCTTTAGGTACTGGACCGAGAAAGGGAAGAAAAGTGGAAGAGTCTGAGCACTGAATGGGAGGTTATTCACCTCTGTCCTTCTGGGGCAGTGAGTGAAAAAAAAAAACAAGATCACACAAGCATCCTTCCACCACGGCCATCTCTCTCCCTCTCTCTCTCTCTATTACATAAGGTTTTTGGCATGAAAGAACAGGGGCTGTGTAGCTAGTCCCTCATCACCTTTTGGCCAGCTAGTAAGGAATTACATGGCGAACATTCCAGGAGTTTGCTTCCCTGCCCTCGCACACTGCTCGGTTTGTGTTTGACACAATCTCTTAACTCAACAAATGTCAAAGACCTGATCCACGCATGTCATATAATAATAATAATAATAATAATAATAATAATAATAATAATATTGTTATTATTATTATAATAACAATAATAATAAAAACCAACCAACCAACCAACAACAACCCTGGCAGTCACCCATCCACCCACCGACCGACCGACCGACCGACCGACCGACCAACCTTGTCTTGTACTGCCAGTAGACCTAAACTACGATTTCTTGAACAAGAATAGATAATGTTGTTTCAAACACCAGCACCCTAGAAGTTCCTTCGTGCGCTTTTAGGGTTAACGCGATTTTGTCTCCATCTTTCAGGCGAGTGAATTTATCAAACTTTTGCCGTGCGGTTGGGGAGCGGACAAGTATAATCAACAGAATTCTTGTTTGTTTGTATATCTTCTTTGATTTCTGTTTGTTTTCCTGATGGGATTTTGGCCATTTCCTGTTGTTGTTTTGTGTTTTTTTCTCTCTGTCTCTCTCTCTTTCTCTTTTTCGCCCC
>JBCAUA010071153.1:0-11016 GCA_038406235.1 Peronia verruculata
GGTGGGGTGATGGGGGGGGGGGGGTGACGCAGGGGCAGGAGGTGGGATTAGCTCAGCTTTATGTCCCTGGAGTAAACGGAAACTTTTCGTTAATGGAAAGTTAATATTATAAGATTCTTTCATCTGCAGTAGCATATGTCTCGAATTGAAAGAATGGAAATAATAAAGAGATTGTGCGTATTTATTAAATTCTTCAGAAAATGACTGCTGATGGAGACAGAATAAAAACAGGGTAAAGATCTAGAAAAGGATTTTGTTCGATAACATTTTTAAACAAAATAATATATTGTGTCATTCGTACAAAGTAATATTATATTAGAGTTTGGACTTCAACCGTACTGATATGAACCCTAGGATTATAGGTTGTTTTTTCTTTTTTAAAGAAATTCGCAAATCGCTCCATTCAACGTTCTGTCTGATATTCCAGAGTCTGAATCTAGCCATTTGTGCACGGGGAAAGGGACATTAATATATCATAACAATCTCTTTAGTCCTGGGTAAAAAAAAAAAAAGCCCTTTGAAAAATGTTACTGTTGTTTATATTTTAACTAATTGTTAAAAATGATTTTGAACCCGATCTGATCCCTTTTCATTGCAAAATAATTTGTGCTGAAATGTTTCTTTCTCGCTCTCTCTCTCTCTGCGTGTGTGTGAGTGTGTGTGTTGTAGTGTGTGTGTGTCTTGTGGTGTGTGTGTGTGTGTGTGACATATCAAACTAATATGACATTAAATTTGCCTAGTTTTACTTGCTTTCCCAGTGAGTTGATGCACCTTGATCCTATCTGAAGGCGTCTTCATGGCAAATAGTTATTGATGATGTCATCTTTCAGAGTCGACCACGGAAGAGTTGATGGCCAGAATTCTGAACTTAGAGACGGGTCTTTCAAAAGTAGAGGCAGATCTTTCTCACCTGAACTCCTCCTGCCAAAACAAAAGTCAAGAGCTGGCGAACACGCAACAGGAATTGATGAAGGCAGAACAAGAAATTGAGATTCTCAAAAGTGAGGAGGCTAAGTTTGCATACTGCCCTCTAAACATCTTAATAATTAGATCTCTCCCACTGTCAGACAGACAGACAGACAGACATAATTATCGTTGGATCATTTTCTCTTTCATCCATGCCAAGTCTGAAGCTTTTATGTCATTTTCCCCTCAGTTACCATTGACCATTAGTAATTGAATTTCTTAGTCTGTGTTAATCCCCGCGTAATGCCAAGTGAAAAGTAAGGCTGCATCGGCTTCTATCATCAACAGCAGGGGCTAGGAGAGCTTCTAACTTTGCTCTTTGTTTCTGTATGTCTTACGATCTTTTCTTCGTTTTGTCATGTTTTCTTCTTGTCTTTCCTTTCTACATCTTTCTACAAACTCCACTTCCCTCTTGTCATTACACTGATGCTATCAAATTTGAACTCGTTTTAATGTTATATTATTTTAACGCAATTTTATTACACCATGGCTATATTATAGTATTAAGGTGTCTTCATCTACTAGGCCCTGCAAGTTGTGGGGAGGCCAATTTGACCCTTGGTCAGCACATTGTACAACTGAATCTGGACAATCGACACGTGGATCCCATAAGTGTGATTTGTGAACTCAGCAATGATGGGCAAATTTGGACGGTGAGATCTCTTTGTGTAGAGCAGGATAAACTTTTGAAATTTATTTTATCATTAATTCACCAAGTCTTATTGTGAAATAGTAGTCAGATTCTTTGACAGAGCCAGAAAGGCAGACAGAAAGACAGACAGCGAGAAAGAAAGATACACAGACAGGCCGACAAGAAGACTAAAACTTTCATCATGAAATCTGGTCAGTGGGTTCGAAGTTAAGAAACATTATGAGATGACGGGGAGAAATATTTTTTATTTAAAAAAATGAAAACCGTCAGCACAGCTTATATTCATGCGACGCCCAGACATCACAACAAATGAAATCGCTTGGCCAGAAAAAGGGAGACTGGTAGAGATAAAGAAAGGACAGAGGGTTGAATGAGCTAAGGCGAAATAAAAGTAAAATTCTTTTTACGGAGACCCAAATAGGATTTTCGATCTGTTTCTTTCAAATTGTACAGCATTTTATGTTTTAATTCGATATTCACAAATGTGCTGAAGATAATTTCGATCACCAAATTTGTTTTCCTTTTTTTTTTAACATATACTTTCAAACTAGTGTGTAGTTAAATCACTGATGTTTCATACATTTGCCCTAAAAATCTCAGATTTCTCAAACTAATAACATGACATGAACAGTCTCCCTGTTTTTTTTCCTTCATTTTTATTCTTTAGTTTTTTCTTAATTATTTTACTTTAATTGATGGCTAGACTCATTGCTTCAAATAGACCAAAAAAGTGGATTGCAAAATAACTGTCGTAAGATGCTCCCACTGAGAAAATGCAGTTTGTATTTATTTATTTATTATTACTATTTTAAAGAACGTAGTGTAATATCAACGTCCCGTCATGGCTTCATTATTTTGCCTTTTCCTGTGCTATGCTCATAGTTTTCGTACATTTTCGTTCCTGGTTATTTTCACCAAAAAGGCTTTTCTTCATTTTTGCTTTCTTTAGGCCTTTCAATGCGTCTTTGCTCGTTACGTGCTCTTTGATCAAAACCAAACTTGTGTTGAAGACCTATCGTAGGGTAAATAATTCACTGCTATAAACTCGAGAAACAAATACGAGAGCTTACAAGACTGAAGTTAATAACTTAATAGCCAACGCCCTCGAAGACTAGACAATGCTCACCCATGGCAACAAGGCTTCAGGTTGTAGAGGAGGTCATACCGAGTACTTCGGGGAACCTCGAGGGGGCAAGGGGGTAAGGTGCACCCAACAACTTTTTTTTTTTTGTTTTCTAAATTTGACCTAAGGTCATTGTGCTCTGTCCATGTGCATTCTGCATATTTGTCTGAGTTAGAGTATTTCTTGGAATTTGCTAGCGTGTTCACTAGCCATAAAAACCGCCACTTTCTCAGATTTAATATATATAATCTGTCTCTGCCCTCAGTGCCCAATCAAATCGTTCCAAACTTTGCATGTCATCTTTAACATAGAATATCTAAATTATGTCATAAGGGAACATGAGGTTTTATTCTTCTTTCATAATCAAATTTTAAAAAATACTGCAGATGAAATTTGTACATTGACATTTTTACTCTCAATTTTGTTGTTGTTGTTGTTTGCTAAAAAAAAAAAAAAAAATTTAAAGAAATTGTACCTCTGTTAATAAACAGAGGGACACTTTTTCTTCTTCTTCCTCTGCTTCTTATTATTGTTTTTTTTTTTTTTTTATGTTCAGGAGATATAGGAAAATATGATGAAAATATGTTGATACTTTTTGACGAATATAATAAAAATAGGGCATCCAAACAACGATTGGAGAAAAACGAGGGGGGAGGGGAAATTTGTTGGCTACACAACACAGTGAAAAATCTTTCATATGGAAACAACTTAACAATTTGCCAGAGACGATTTCAAGTAACATAGGCCATGAAATATACTGACAGATTACAAAAAACAAAACAAAAAAACAAAAAACGCAACACTTGATATATAGAATCATTTTCAAGTGTTGCGTTTTTAAAGTCCGTCAGTATGTTACGCCCACTCTATCCACTGCCTTCAGAGGGGCTTGTTATTGAGTTTCAAATGGGACATTATTGCCTGTTATTTGATACTATATTATTGTGGGGAGATACATTTTCTTTTCTTTCACGTCATTGAATATGAATTAATAAGCTCCCCAATCAAACTCCAGAGATTTGTTTTAACTGCAAAATTCCTCACAATACCCTTGTTGAAAACAGCGATTGCTTTCACAACAGGAACAGAATAAAACAGTTAGCATTACCATATTGCCCCACATTCTAATAGGGAAGTTTGTTGAATTTTGACTATCCCCTATCTTTAAACAATATTGCAATCCTGCATCTTTGTTTTCTTTTTCTTTTTCTTGTTCTTTTTTTTTTTTTTTGTTAAGCTATAGGACAATTTTAATTCTCGATTAGTACACAAATGATAGCTTAAAAAAAAAAAAAACTGAATGAAATTGACATTGTCACTTTTTATTGGAAAATCTAGGTGCCCCCCCCCCTTTCGCCATTTTTTCTCTGTGATGAATACATCCTCTGCTCTTAGTTTAATATGATAATATTGATAATAGCATTGCAATATAGAAATAACCTCACGTATTTTCTTTTTTTTTTTTAACTGAAAACGAAACAGAATAGCTGGACCAGTTCTCCTCCCTCCGCCCTTATAGAAGGGATAGAGGATTGGGTGAAGAAGATAAGAATGGGATGAGGAGACCATTGTGTTTAGTTCATGTTTGTACCTGTTAAGCCGCCTGTACCTGTTTTTCCCCATGTGATCTACAGGTGTTCCAGAGGCGATATGACCAAAGCGTACTTTTCAACCGCAGTTATACTGAATACGAAAATGGCTTCGGTTCGCTCCAAGGAGAATTCTGGCTGGGTAAGTTTTGATATAAAACATTGCAATTATGTGTCCGAAATCTCAAAGTGTGTTGAAATGGAATATGAGATGCGACACGATGAAATCAGGCTCTCGTCATATTTTGAGCATTTGTAGTTATTGGTATCACTGTGAGGATTATTCATTTCCCTTTCTGTGAGTGATTTTTTTTTTTTCATTCTACCTTACGTTAGTAGGATTTACCTGTTGCTGCTGTTGAATTAGCGAGAAAATGACCCATGAATTTTGCTAATCTTTATTTATCCCTATTAAGCCACAGCTATAAATTATAATTTTTGGGCTTTTACTCAATCTGTTTCAGCAAAGTTAACTCTGAAATGCATTTTTAGAATGATATTAAAGAGTTCTGTGAGAAAAAAAAATGCGTTAAATACTCATTCACTGTTGAAAAACGTGATATATTTTCTCCGATCGCCTCAGTTTGACGAGCGCCATTTCATCGTATCGCGTATCATATGTGAAATGTTATCCCCGAGAGGTATTTCTCAAAATAGTATGAATTTACAGAAAGTTTTCATGGCATACCTTTCAGTTGTGAAAGTGTGTTTATTCTTTTCAATAATCGTGGCTAAACAATCCTCATATATCATCAGCGTAGGTAATTTTGCTGACCAAGAAAAGAATCCCATTTAAAAAACAAGCAATCTTTTGGGCAATGTATGGTAGGAAAATCATCGGACGTCATGTTTAGGAGCTTTTGTAACTATGTTACCTTCATCACCATCTTGTGCTTGAGTTTGAGCGTTAATCCTAGATCTAGATCTCTAGCCGATCTTCTTCTTTATTTTCTACATTCTCGATCACTACTGACTGTAATGGTGAAATGAGGAGTTCTTTCTAGATAATTCTATAAGATATAATTCGTTTCAAGTTCAAAACAGAGACACTAAATTCTCTACAGATTCCACAGATTGACATCATCCGGGGATGGGGGGGGGGGGGGAGTATCTAATAGTTTTATAAACCGGAGTCATATGTTTTAAAAAATCAGAAAAGATCTAATAAACTACTAGTTAGTGTTCATTTCTTTATGTAGCCAATATTACTGTCATTGTTCTAAACACTAGGTCTAAAGAACATTGTCAGGCTAATGAGAACTCGTGTGTGCGATCTCCGGGTAGATATGGTACTCAATGGCCAGAACTACACCAGGACCTACACCACCTTCGCCCTTGATCCTGTAGACTACACATTAACTCTTAGAGGCTACGACGATGGTGGTAAGTTGTAATGAGATGTTTGAGTTCATTTGTGATAGTATGCCTGGCTGCCTTCTTAGTATTTGGTTTTATGCCTGAACGTAGTGCTGGGCTGAAATCTGGATCTTGATTTGGATAACTGGTTCCGAAATTCAACTTAAATAACGAAATTTTTGAAGTTATCCGATTCATTTACCCAATTTGCCTACCCGGGTCGTTTACCTGATTTGCTTATTAGGTACATTTACCCGATCCACATATTATCAGGAACATACCCGACCTGCTTTTCAGTTTCACTTATTCTATTCACTTTGGCCACGTGGCTGGTGGTTGGTTGCACTGACTGGCCGTTAGTGCTGGGACCTGTTAGCAAATACAACACTGGATTTGTAACTCTTTCCTGTAAAGCAAATCAGACAAGCCAGTCAAACAAAGCAGGCTCATGATTTGCAGCAAGCCTCAATCTTGGTGAATCGCTGGACCGCTCAGGGCGTGCACGGGGCACTGCTTGACAGTAGTGCCGGGACCCACAAATCCCACAAGCCAGTCAAACAAAACAGGCTTATGATTTGCAGCAAGCCTCAGTCTTGGTGAATCGCTGGGCCGCTCAGAGCATGCGCGGGGCAGCGCTTGACAGTACCGGTACCCACAAATCACACACACCAGTCAAACAAAACAGGCTTGTGATTTGCAGCAAGCCTGCCGGTCTAGAATTTGTGCCTGGCAGTCTTGGTGAATCGCTGGGCCGCTCAGCACAACGCGTCGCGCGAGAGAGAGGTGACTAGTAGTTATTATAGAAGCTTGGCGCTTCCAAGTTCCAACCTCTCACTCAGAGCCTGGGCTTGATTAATACGATGATTTGCTATAACTCATTATTTTATTTGGTTTGTAGGCTTGGCTGGACTTGGTCGGGTTGCTGCTTTGTGGGTGTTGTCACAGTTTGAGGCTTACTGTTTTGAACGTGTTGTCACAGTTTGTTAAGCTTACTGTTTTGCAGGTTTTGTCACAGTTTGAGTAGATTTGCTGCTTTGCATAGACGCATCGCTTGGGTTAGGCTTAGTTGAAACTTGAATTAGGAAAATTTTGTAAGTTTAATTACTGAAGTTGTTTAGATTAACTGTCGCATTTTAAAAAAAAAAAAAAAATTTTACCTATCAGAACACTCATAGTAAATAATTATGTCCTCTGGAAACTGCTAACTTTAAAAACTGATCAGAAGACTGTTGTTTGTGATGTCTGTATGTCAGAGCTACGCAAAGTATTCATCATTATTCTCTACAACTTTGTAAAGTTTATAATGTGTGTCTATGGTCCTAATTCCCTTTTTCAATGCGTGTACATACACTTTATTCATAAATGTATTCTTTTGTTTTCAAATGCTAACACAAGATACTATACTTTCTGCATCTTTTAGTTAATGACAATAAGATCTGCGTAAAATTTTTCTTCATTCAATTTCTTGATCATTGTTATCCCAATTCATTCATGCGATAGAAACATCAAATAAACATTAAAAAGGGGTGGCATGGTGGGGGAGGGGTGAAAGCCAAAAAAAAAAAGAAAAAAGGGCACCTCCGTGCGAGACAACCGGGCGGTCTCGTCTAGTGCAGGAAGGGTGTGCCACTCTGTGCAACACGATTGGGGGAAGAGGAAGAGAGGGGGTGGCAAAGGCAGTCCTCTCTCTTGTCTCAACGTTTTGGCACCACGGGACAATCCGTGGGTGGTGAACTGTGACGTCATGGCAAACACAAGCCATGTTTGCAAGACTCTGCCGGAGAGGTTTGGGTGTTACAAGGCCCTATTTTTTCGAGCACAACCCAGATCTACTGTCTAGATTTCGTCTGGACTGTGCAGCAAGCTGATCTCATGTTTCAAATGACTGTTACAAATCATTTATATCAGTAATAATTCCTGCTGTCTGTATTCTGGCAAGATCTACTGAAACACTTAATTCCTTTTCAGGATTCAAATTTCAATGAAAAAAAAATGATGTCGGAGAGGAGGGAAAAAAAATCGTAAAAAAAGTTTAAAAGATAAAGATTGGTACTGATTTTATCGCTTTTTCTCATCAAGGGAAATAACTATCAATATTTTGATTTCCCCTTGTATCAAACTGCGTGCTATTGTTGTAGCAGCCCACCTCTGCAATGAAAGAACATCATCTGAAAGAGGTTTTTCTTAGGCTGACTTTTATATCGACACAAAATGACTGCATTCATACATTTTGAAACATCATTGTGCACTGTATTGATGGTTGATGCATGACTGCATAATCAGTGCACACATTGACAAGCCTGTAATCACTTCTTTCTTTGATAACACATGGAACAGCATCTGTGATATCTGGTCAGTTGTTTTCCTATTTCAGTCGGTCTGGTTAAATTTAAACACTGGAGTCACTCATATGACTATCCATAGAATACACAGCAATACATTTTCCTTCAAAATGATACCATTAATTAGAAACTCACTCAACAACTGAACTGTTAGCATTACTAATTAAATCATATGCTAGGGAAGGTCTGGAATAGTTAGATCTATTTACAAACATAGACGCATGGGAGAAAACTGTTTTCACTGGCAAAGATAAAACTTTTTTACCAGTGTGACGATCAGCTTATCATAGCAATCAGGACATTGGTCAGATGGGTTGCATAACTCAACATTCAGCCCTAGAGCCCAACGACCTAACTTTGTTTCCTGGTGACTGGGCTCTTAGGCAGAGACCACTGTATATATTTAAATTCTTAACACACTGATCTTTCTATTATACAATAGCAAGTCATATACTAGTAAATAAAGTGTCATTTCTCTCTAGCCTTTGTGGATAAACTGATTTTGCCCTCATCCTGTATTATCATGTATGTTGAATTAAGAGGACTGCATTGGGTCATTGAAGTGAGTAAGCCGTTTTAGGTAAGTCCATTTTCAACAGCAGTCCAAATGAGAAATCCCACAAATTCATAAATTTACTCTATTTCGTCACTGTTAGATAAAAACAAGACCTCAGACATTCAGAACCAAGTAAAATTGCCTTGTAATATAATAACATATGTCTACAGTTAATACTAAAATATATCAACATTCAATTCTATGTACATCCAGCACATCCTAGTCTGAAGAACAACTTGTGTTCATATGTTCTTACTTACAGCAAATAAATATTCTCTTACTCAAATTTATACATCATCAATATGTTGAACATTTTGTCAACAAATACTGTTATGTATCCAAATCTTTTCTGCCACAAAAATTACTCGTATCTTTTACAGTAAACTTACAGCATCCATAGTAGCAGCGGACACTGAGAATGTGACATCTTCCCATTCTCCATCATGAATAGCAACTTCCTCAATTTCAAACTGGTCATCTGTGGAATAAGTATGGTAAAGTCCAAAGTACAAGGGACAAACAAATTTACTTTTATATTATCCTCATATTGTGGCGTGTTACCTCAGTGATTTGTGCTGCGGCCTTTGGAAGCAGAGGTGAGTGGTTTGAATCGCAATGGTTGCATGTTGCAACCTTAGGAAAGATATTTAACACACAATTTTCCTCAGCTCACCCATCTGTAAAACGGGTACCTGATGTATATCGGGGGAAGTACAGTGGCGCTGCACTGCGGCGACGCGGTCTGAAATGGCCAAGCCAATTTCCCCTCTTGGGGGTCAAGGGATGGTACTTTTACTTTTCTTTACTTTAGTACACAATTTATCAGAACTGTAAAAAAGGATTAATAAAATATACCTGAAGAGGAACTGGTAAGCAGGACAAGATGATACTGGACGAAACATACATAGAGGACAAAGTTAGGCCGCAGACCCTCAAATATAATAGATTTTGTAATCCTCAACACGTTGAAGTACCGTTTCGGTGGTACATTCAGATCATTACAAAGGATGGAATCTGCTAGGAAAGAAGACAAACACCAAAGCGACGAATTTCATGGCAGAAAGGTTTGGATAATGATTTGAAGAGAAACAGTTCCTCATGAAATGAAATGTTGAACGCGTCTCAAGATCAGGTTGAATCCAGGTCTTTGGCTCAAAGCTTTTGCCCTGGAAAGACTTTGTTTAAATATGGGCCGTTTAACGCTGTCCCAATGCCAGTGTCAAACTGTAATTGGTCACTCCGACTTGCGTGTTGTTCAAGCAGAGATTGTGACTCGAATACTTGCTTTCCTTGGACATTTGTTGGAAAGAGTGAAACAATTGTGGGATAGCTCATTTTTTATATGAAATACATTATGCATAATAATTTTGAAGAATATAAAATGGTTACCAGTACGGCTAGTGGCGTAACGTTTTTACTATGTGGCATTAAAGAACTTTATCTGACTTTTAAAGCTAAGAATTAATAATTGGAGTCGGGGCTAATCGAGTCCTGGTGGAGGAAAAAACGATATTACCTTGTATGTGCATGCGTTGAGAAGGGTTAGGGTTAGGATTAGTGTTTTACAACTATGTAATGAGTAATGTCGTGCGATGTTCTGAGTTTACGGCAGATTTTGTCCTCTTGTTCTTTATTGTTAATTTTCTCCCATGTCACTAGAATTAAGAGAGTGGTGTTTGCTTTTGGGGGTGGGGGGGGGGGAGGCTGAATGTGATAACATTTTGATCAAGTTGATTTTTGAAAAGAATTTGTCTGCTTTTCTTAATGATTTGATCTAGTAAGCGAAATGTGGAGATCGTTGTCAGAGAGAGAGAGAGAGAGAGACAGAGACACAGAGAGAGAGAGAGAGAGAGAGAGACAGAGACAGAGAGAGACAGAGAGAGAGAGAAAGGAGAGAGGAAGAGGATAGAGAGGGATAGTTAGAAAAGAGTATAAAATCAGTAAATAAATCATCACTACCATCTCTTACCTTTCACAATCCACTGTTTATAAATATATTTTCATGAAGGATTTCTTATATAATACGGCTGAGATGTCGACATCCTCAGTCTGTCCTATGTTATAATATCTTACTGTATTGCTTTTCATCTTTCTCTACCTCGGCCTATTTCACGACTTCTTATTCAAAAGGATTCTCATTCACCAAACCTTGATTTTCCAGACGCTAATTGACCAAATAATATCACCGAATAGAATCGGAATACAACATTTTCCTTATATCATCTGGGGGAGAGACCGGGATTCTCTTCTTAAAAATATGCCGTGTAGCCTACATCAGTGCATTGTTCTATCTTTAGAAGAAATGACCCTTTGGTTCTAAGGTTGTTTTTTTTTACAGATATGATTTTGTACATTTAGATAGATAGATAGATAGATAGATAGATAGATGATAGATAGATAGATAGATAGATAGATAGATAGATAGATAGATA
>JBCAUA010071164.1:0-11015 GCA_038406235.1 Peronia verruculata
GATAGATAGATAGATAGATAGATAGATAGATAGATAGATAGATAGATAGATAGATAGATAGATAGATAGACAAACGCACAGAAATACGGGCATACTAATAAAGACAGGCAGACTGACAGAAAACAGCTTCCTCTCCGTTATAATTCCAGTGAAAAGTTTATGAGTTAATAAATGTTACGAGCATGCCGGTCGGAACCCATAATGGCAAAACTTCAAAGACAGAGGGAAGAAAAGGCGAACAAACACACGTCATCCGATATGCATGGACAGGCCATTGAGACATGCAGATAAAAAGACATACAAGGCAAGAGTCCCGTGCTACAATGTTCTAGCCGTCATTTCATAGTACAGGCTTGCTCTCTGTGTTAACCTAGACAGAAAGAAATGATGATGATAAGAAGCCGTTTGCAAAATGTGCAATTTCTCCAGTGCGAAATGATAATGTACTCGTAATACATCTCAACGAGGTCTATAATATGGTTGTCAAAATGAAATGCAACAATAGGCCTTTTGTTATGTTAAAGACTATCTCACCTGTATATCTGATCTCTGCAAGAACCACACCTGCCCTTATCATATCATTAAACACACTGTCATTTCTCTCCCTCTCTCTCTCTCTCTTTCCCTCTCTCTCTCTCTTTCTTTCTCTCTCTCTCTCTCTCTCTCTCTCATTGTATCATGCAAGAGAGGTGGGTTGGTGCAGTTATGTGTTAGCAGATCAATTTACAACTTCACTTGTGTTTCAAAGAATTATCTTCCTGCCTAAGCGCCACAGGGAAAACCCCTGCTATAAAGCGCCGGTTGCCCGCCAGACAGAGCATTGGCCTCCTTCATGCACCTCTGTTGTTCTCGACAACACAATCTCACCCTGTGTTGTCTTATCTTAGCGTCAGAACGCAAAGCCACAGATCTTATGTCGGAGCAAACAAAAAGGTATTTGGTTTGAAAAACAAAACAAAAGACTGAAATCTATCAATGGGAAATGAAGTAAGAAAAGACGAAGATGGAAAGAAAGATCCATGACCTCTTGAATCTGGGTACATCGACTCCCTATTCCAAAAGGCCTGTATAATTATCAAAGCTTAACGCAGCTCGAGAAGATCTCATGCAAAACCACTTTAACATCAGCTGGAATATTCCGAGAGAAGTGGGCGTTTGTGGCACGTAACAATTAATCGTGAGCGTTTCAGAAATCGGTCCGCTTATCAAGCTAATGCAATGTTCCTTGAGTGTTCTTGTCCTAATGCTGTGAGTGATAGTCTTGTCCCTGTGCATGTAAGAAGTGAATGCATCTTGCATTTTTACTGTTAACTGTCAATGCAATGTCCTTTAAAGGGTAAGTATAGTTTATCTTGTCTTATCCCATAGATGTGCAGAATAACTGATAACAATGTCGGGAACAGCCTAAAGTTTTGGTGTTCATTCGAGACGTTCTATCGATACCGAATACAGACAGGTTTGAAAAATCAGCTCGCACTTTCTTTTTGTCTTCTGTCCCTTGCCCATAATGTATTCAATACGTCCTCAACCTCAAAACTCTGTTCCCTTCCTCCCGCTCTCTCTCTCTCTCTCTCTCTCTCTTTCTCTTTCACACACTCTACAGTATCAGAGCCCGGCAGCTTACAGCTGGTGTTATGATATTAGTAAACAAGCCGTTATTCATCGTAAACATACGTCAGGCACGCATGCTATGCAGGACCCAAACATCGCGTACACTCTAAATACTGCACTTCCAAGAGCCATCCCTATATTTCTCAAAAGACTTGAGGGCGCTAAGTTGGCCCTTTTATTGCCACTGTTCTATTGTTCTGCCACCGTTATAGTCGGCTCGTTTTCCACAACTTCAAAGTCAACAGTCGTAAGGTCATCAGGGATTTGCGTTTTTAATATGCCCAGGTCATGAGTTCTGAATGCTATCTGCATCTCTCTATGGATAAGGTTATATTCCTGACACTCAAAGGTCTAGTTGCCTCGTCATCGTAAAGATGGGACCCTGTCATGTAGATTACTAGAATTTCTGGGCTGATAACTGACTTAGGAGTAAAAAAATAAATAATGTTCGGGCAACAAGAAAGAGGCATCTAAGATGTACCCCAACTGCTACAACGATGAAGCAGGGTGCAACAAGTGGATGGCGATCCTGGAAATGTCGCAGATAACGCAGCCATATATAATATATATAACAGGCCAAACGGACACTGCCCTGCAACGTCAAGTGTATGGCATGCGTGCACACCTCCCTGCTGTTATTTTAGGTGATTAAACTGAATGTTTCTCAAAGGAAACGTGTTTGGTGTCTTGAATATGTCATTCTATCGACAGTGCAATTCGAATCAAACATTCAAGCGAGTTTACTTCTTCAATTACCATCACCGTTTTAGAATAACGTCAAACATCGTTAGCCTTTTGTTTTGTTTCGGCTACAATATGTAAGTAGAAACACGGATCTGTATGCAACAGTATTGTATGCGGGATCCATTCAGCAGGTTCTGGAGTCCATAAGCCTTATATGGGTTTTGTTGCAGATTTATATTATATAGATAGGCATCAGCTAGAAAAGTATGCCTATAAGCACAAGTTGAAGCGATCCTCTCAAAGGCCGGACACAAGAATGCGGCTCCTAATTGCGTCCTACAGGTTCGGCCTTTACCACGCCTTACCCTGGCAGTGGCTGAACAGATGTGATTTGTATACGTGTGGGAAGTTGTGTTTTGGCAAGGTTGGATATTCGTGAGAAGAAACGTTTGGTTATCCACAAGGCTGAGAAAGAAGGAAAAACAGAAAAAGAGATAAGACTACAAATTGTTTTACTCGACTTGCTGTGGACCGGGTCTATTTGCGGAAGAGAGAGAAAGATTTACCAGGTGTTTTACAAGAAAAGAAAAATCACGTTGCTGAGTACTCCTAGCACGGATAAGCTTTCCTTGGAGACACCAGAACGTAGAAAAGAAGATAATAATCTGAGTGACTGATAGAGAAGAAAATACAAGTACAACACAAACTGGTCTGTATAAAGACTGTATGGAGGTTATGGTAATAAGTAACACATTATATAGCACCATATAAACTAGAATAATGATCTGGATGACAGAATTAATTAAGAGAAAACACAAGCAGAACTAGTCCGCCTACATAACAGAACGACTGGAGCTCCTAGTAATAAATAAGACAACATAATATATGGAAACTAGGTGGACAAAGACAGTGCAGCAATGCCGGGATGTGAAGCAACTGGAGAAAACAGGGCATACCGTGGCCGAGAAATCAGTCATTTGTCTTTCAACAACAGTGTGAAAAGTGTTGCCATTTAGAACTAGAGAGATGGACAAGAATGGAGCCTGCTTCTTTTTGTTTAGTTTTTTTTTTTTTTTTAGTGATTCTGGCTACCTGGATAACGAGGCCCGACGTTTAGCCTTCTCGGATAATGGCGAAAATATTTCGGAATTACTGTTTACGAAAGTGTAAGAAGTTTGGCATAAGCCGAATGGAAAGTAGACTGAGACGTGCGATCAGGGCAAAATTTCCGAATTCCACATTTCTACCCACAAATTGTTCAAAATGTATTTACCAAATGAGACAGGCACTTAAAGCTGAGAAAATGCTACTTTTGCTAAGATCGAATAACTACAAACATAATAATGTAATGTCACTAATGTCAACGTGCAAATTAATTCTCTTCTGTTCAAGTCGTCAATCCAGTTGTTTTGTTATTCTATCCAGCACTACGTCGGACTTTAGCTTCGTCTCTGTTTGACTTTGTGTAGGACCTGATGGTCTGAATGTTCTCAGAACTTTCCTTGTCTGTACAGATGTGTGCAGATGCTTACAGAGATACGTGCATGGTTGCAGGCTCAGGTCAGCAAAGTCTACAAAAAACAAAACAATGCAATGATATGACCTGTGGAAATTTTCGACACTGTCTTGGAGAAATGACTGCTTTAGGTGGGTGAGGAACACACCGTTCTTACCTGTTGAGGATCTTCCAGCCATCAAACAAGGGAAATGGGCCGTAAAGACGACGGGCTTTATGCATGTATCTAACAGATTTAGAGAACGATTATGAATGTTAACTCCATGAAAACAAAAACTTTTTTTGAACTGCAGCGAGAGCAAGACTAAGGTTGTGTCTTGGCAAAGTTCAGATGTTTCTGAAACCTTTCAACCCTAAGAAAGTAGGATTATTTCGGCTTTTTAAAGAGGCTGTCCGTTTTAACTGAGATTTTTTTTTTTGGGGGGGGGGCAGAAATTTGGAATTTGGAAATTTTGCCGGGACAGTGGCACTCAGTCTATTCTTCCATCGATTCTGAACTGCCAAAGGTTCTGTAACGGCCATAATGTACACATGGGAGCTCCAAAATATATTGGCCCTTATCCGAGAAGGCTAGACGTCGGGCTTCCCTACCCAGAGGATTCCCTAGTTGAGTCACTGAACAAATGCAGGTCTTTCGATCAGTGTGTCCTTTCATCCCCCAATGGGAGGACCAGCAAGTCGGCCAGAACTCGCAACCTCACCGACGTGAGTTGTTTTCATCCTGAAGCAAACGCCAAACCACAGAGCCACTGTGCGCCGCCCCCCCCCCCCCCCTTGTGTTAGTGTAGGAGAATATCAGGCTTTTCTTTGTCCAAACCGCGGGTCTTGTGTCGAACGTCCTTACCCACGAGACCGGCAGACAGGCTGAGTGGCGGGAAAAAAAGCCGGTTCTAATTTTTTCCCCACCTCTAGGTGGCAGGATTCTCACCCTCGACAAGAGGCAGACGCCTAACCACTCGACCATGCTGCACTCAGCCACTCTCTTGTTTTCAGTGATTTCTTTTTCTGTCAAAATGTCCTGATGTGATTGCGTATTTTAAACGTTTCCCTCGCGAAACTTGGTTAAAAAAATGTTCTTATCACACTCTTTGTTTGTTTGTGTTGGGGTTTAACGGCACATCAGCGCGATAAGGGTATCACACAAGTAATAGGCGTATAAATGCCAAGTTAACTCATATTTCACGGAGTATGTGAACGCTTGTGAGACCATGTAATTCTAAAATTCAAGAAGTCAATTTGTCGTCTGAGAATAGTTGCACAAACTCTGTTATTCCCACAGATCCTGAGCAGAACAGTTCAACAAATGAGACAAAGGTCCCTGGTTAGGAACAGCCCAAGACTATAATCTTACACACTTGCTGCATTTGCAGGGCATGGGAAAGGTGTAATTTACGCAGTCGTCAAGCGACAGCGCTTTCCATAACAATCAAGCTAATCATAACAAACTCATTCCACAAGGTCGCCATATTTTGTACCCTCTCCTCTTCCTCTCTCTCCCCGCAGCCAAATCTTTTTCTTTCCTTCTCTCGCAAAAGTAGGAGCGATGGCTCAACAGAAATATTACACAATAATATAACAAAAGTACACGATGATAAACGAAACAAAACACTTCTGCTAGAAACATTTCGCCGTTTGCGTTGTATTCCAGAAGACGACATGAGCATTGAACAGGTGATGTCAATACAATACAATGTGCTTTGCTCTCGTCACACACGGTCATTGTGTGAGTAAACAGAGACATTTCTCCTTTCTTTCAGCTGGTAAACCATTGTATTTTAATATTGTGCATTACATATCAATGTACCTCTCACACTAGTCATCTTCAAACTCCAGCTACTGCAGGTTACGTCACTGTTTGCCAAAGATGGGCATTGTTGGTTTTCGAGGGAAATAAGAGTTTTGAAGAGACAAGGCATTTTTTTTTTTTCTTTTTGCGGCTCGTTAAAATCTCTTGCATGTAATCTGTTACGTTAACAGCAATATTACGTGTTTTTAATCACACCTCAATATTAATCTGTACTATGTTGTCCTGCCTTCGTTCCTACACTCACCACAATTTTCTTCTTGTCTTGCTATCTATATTATAAATCTGCAACAAGACTCGTAAAAGGCTTATAGACTTGAAAACTACAAATATTGAATGTATCTGTAGTAAATTTGACACATAACGTTGTTGCATAAAGATCTGGGTTCCAACTTACACAAGGCCGAAAAAAAGTTCACTATGTCTGACGTTATTATCCTTAAAAGGCAATAACCATTGAATAGTAAATTCGCGAGAGCGCTGATCCGAATTGTACAGTCGTTTTCGTTCAAAACACGTTTACTCTGAGGAACATTCAGTTTAAACATCCAAAAATACCAATATTGACATGAGCACTTTTGCCATACACGGTAAATCGCAGGCCAGTACCAGTTTAATCAGTTTAAAAAAGCCCCCACAAAGACCGGGGGTTCTCTTCTACCATCACCTATATTTCTAGCTCTCATTTCCATCTCTGTTTTTTCGTCTTTCCTTCACCGTTAATTCGTAACTTTCTCTCACTCCCTGATTTTCTCATTCAGATCTCATCAATCTCCCCACAGCTGGAGTTGCCGTCCCCCTCTCTCCGACTCTCTGTGATTGCTGGCCTCTAAACTTAATTAAAGTTTGGATGTTGTCGGCAGCCCTCGAGCCTTTCTCGCAGAACTCATTGACAAAATCATTACCTTAATCACCAGACTGAGCGCCTCCTCGTTCTTTCTCTACATCCCCAACTTCCTCAGGGACCTGGGCTTAGTCCTGGCATCCACCTGTCCAACAGCATGGACCAGCCAGGTGTATCTGCCCAGTTCACGGCTAACACCCACAGAAAACTCAACACATATTTCATACCACAAACCTCCCACTCTTTATTTGTCTCAACTCTCATGTGGACTTCGACGTGTTTTGCATGCACAGTACAAAGGAAAGTGTTATTCAGGGCATTTGCCGCTTTGTCAAAAAAATAAGCACGGACCGAATAAAAATTCCTTTCCCTATATTCTTTTAGTGTAGGTTTTATGGCTATCTTTTCTACCTCTCTATGTAAATGTAGCCAAAAAGAATTTGAATCATGCGATTGATAATTTGTATTGTTTGTGAGGAAGCGCCCAGAGACGTAACCCGCCCAGCTGTTCTGTGTATACAGTGAGAAGTGTAAACAAATGCTATCAGTCTTATCTATTTGATTGCACGTCTATCTATAACTATATGCCTTTTTTTCTATGCCGGTCTTGACGTGTTTCGTTCTATTTTCTTTCGTTTTGCGTTAAATAAAAAGAAATGATGAAAGCCATACTACAGGTAGTTTTGATATCACTCTTTATCAACATTGGTGGTAAAATAATAATGATAATAATAATAACAATAATATTAATAATAATCTGAGATTACCAGAACCGACTTCAGTGTGAACCAGTGCAACAAGAGAACAAAGGCTGGTTCACGCCCTGCAGCCGCCCTCAACCTCAATATTATCTGGTCTGAAGCAGCAGGAAGTCGTTGCAGTTGAGCAGGATCAGATCTTCATAACATTATCTTCAAAAAGATCAGTAACATGAATGAGTTAAAATCACGCTCCATGGACGGTTATTCTAGAATGTGTTTACTTGATTACTCATTTGTATACTTCGTAAGGTACGAGTATAACATAAAATGCGTTCCCTATTGTTAGAAATGACGTGTCTATGATATTCTACTCAGTTCCCATACGAGAAACTCTTGCCACTATGGGAGGATCCTGGCTATTTGTACAGAATGGACTTATAAACATACTCATTTCCATAAATAAAATTATATAACTAGAATGATGGTGTTGTATAAATGACTGCATAACACCCCATGAAAGAAAGAAAGAAAGAAAGAAAGAGAGAGAGAAAGAAAGAAAGAAAGAAAGAGAGAAAGAAAGAAAGAAAGAAAGAAAGAAAGAAAGAAAGAAAGAAAGAAAGAAAGAAAGAAAGAAAGAAAGAAAGAAAGAGTTCTGCAAAGTGAAAAAAAAAAACTGTGACATCTGCTCCATGCGGTACAGCGTAATTTGACTATGATAACCCGTACAAGAAAAACAGAAAGTTTCAGCGTTTGCCCGAGGTATGATATCGCTGGTGGAGTGATAAAACCACATAACTTCAGAGAGGAAAATTTTACAGAGGAGACAAAATATCACGCCAGGATATCGTGGTGCCAAATATACGAGTATTATTATTATTATTATAATTAAGTATTTTTCATAACTGAAAATATAAATAAATATATTTACTTCCTACTTTTGACACACTGTGTAGAAGGGCTGGGAGAAGACATAAAAAAAAAGGTGTGTTTTATGAGGTTGCTCATCCCAACAGCGACATAATTTCTTTGGCAAAACATGGGAAACGCCGAGTCCCTGGGCTGAGGTCATACAGTACCTCTCTCCTGTACCAACACCGGCTGTAACAATGCGATCTCTGCCACCACCTATCCCTTGTACTGTGCTCTAGCACTGGCTCAGGGTCAGCTGGGTATAGTGTGACCAGGTGAGGCTTCCTATGTAAATACTACAAGAACACCTGAACCATAGCCAGGATTGCCTTTATTTGGATGAGTTCTACAATTGTGGAGAATTACTCTGTGGTGACTATAAATGTGAACGACTTCCGGGTACAGATTTCACAACTTTATAAAATGTGCGTCCCGATTGAAAACTCTAGACATACTACGTCTGTCTCGTCAAAATCTTACATCCATTTTCAACTGTGCAGTCTGGGCTGGTACAGGATGTCACGACATTATTTTATAATATTATTTATTCAGTTATATCTCCCTTTGTGTCCCATATTATTGTCTTCTGCAAGACAAACAGATGGACTCCACAGCCGGCTGTGACTTTGGCAGAAAACGGTTCCGGATAGGAAATGCTAATGTTTCCTGTTTGCCATGTGGCGGTAGAAAAGTGCTCTCCATAAGGTTAGGTTCCTTCACTGCGTGCAACAAACAGGAACCTGTTACCTGAGACAACAACGCCATCAGTGATTATGTCCACATATCCTGATTTCATTAACGATGAATCCTGGTTACTGAGCGCCAAACTAACTCGCAGTTTTCCGATCAACAGTCAATTGAAAGCTCATAGAACGAAAGGAATCTATGTCACGTTTCACAAAAAATGTTGAGCCAAGGTCGATAGACAAAAGGTCAGTGAGAGATCAAACCGTCAATACTGAAGATACAAAGCAGTCAAACACCACAACATTTAACATTAGAGTAACTAGAAAAGCATATATGGCCTCAGAATGTGACCCCCCCCCCCCTCCTCCACCTCGCCCCCAAACACAATCTCTTAGAAATAAATTATGCACTTTTTATTCTAGAATCATCAATTACGACAAACGCGTTTGGAAAATGTTTCACTTAGTCTAGATCTTCAGATTCAGATAGACTGCTCTGTGTGTCCTGAAAGGATTTCCTCACTCCAGGCATGGAGGAAATAATTTTGAACATCTCTGACTAACCCTGTTGCAGGAAAAGCATGTAGCTTAATTGCAGGGAAGATTGGACTTTGATGCAATATCGCCACTTCAGAACCCATCCTGTCTTCAAGTACCATTCACTCATTCCATTGTCGTCCTGCTAATTTTACGTGACCAAAGTTCTGTCTTCAGGGGGACGCGTTTCTGGTATCTCGGCACGACGTCATAGCTATCATTTGGTGGGCGGTGGCTCTCAGCCTGTCAGCACTTCAGGCAATTACAGAGTGATCTGATGACACGTTTGTCGCCTACCAACCACAAATGTATCACTAAAACTACAGCGGAGACAAGCAAACCTTCACAGTCAAACTGTAACCTTTAGGTCTCCCGTCGTTCTTTGACAAAACTTTCACGTCCAAGCCAAACTGATATTCCACGTATCGGGAAACCGCCCCCTCTTCCCTCAGTCGTCATGAAAAATACATGGATAATCTGTCAACTTCTAATTACGCATCAGAATTGGTAACAGATTGGCAGTAAAAACTTGAACAATTAATTGTCCTCAGAATAACGTTTAAAAATCTTGCATTATTTTTCCCCGTTCATTTTTGGTTCTTATCCTGGACAGCTTCACTATCTCCCATTAGCCCATCTCCCTGCCTACCAGGGATTTCTATGTAACAGATGCTATCTAAATTATGACCGAAAAATCTGTTTTTTACCCCGATCATTTACTGAATACGTAATGACCGGTAGACTATCGCAAGAATTAGGAGGGGGCAAAGGGGGGGGGGGGGGGGAGACAGAAGAGGAGGGAGAAACAAAAATGAACTTAACTTTCCTCCGTGTCTTCATCAGGTTATGTATGACGCAGTGTTCACTTACATCAGAAAATCCTGAGATTGTTGTAAGTAATATCCCATAACGATTCCGATGTGTTTTGGTAGTACACTGTGTCTTAAAACTCGCCTTCCCTATTCCTATGAGATTTATGTGGGCCATACAAACATGTTATTACGCGATAGATTATAAAAGTTTCACGAAGAAGCCGCGAGCCGCCATTATCCTTGGTTTTGCTTCTTTGTGCGAGACTGGGTGTCTGACCGTGATCTGGTCTTTTCTTATAGTTTTCATGGTTTTTACTTGCGTATTATGACTTAATGTAGCAAACGGCCGAACTTGACTAAAACCTCGCTCATTGCATTCCCCCTTCACTGGACCTCCCTTTCAAACAGCGGACAGTGTTGGTAACATTAAACAGTATCATCTCAAGACAGAAAGTGTCATTTCTTGAAGATGAAGGTTAATGTAATCTTAGACACTTTGCCATTCTATTAACAACCCTTTTTGATACATTTAGGGTTAATTACTCCCTACCTAATCTGATGAAGTGCTAGCTAAGTGGCGCCACATGCTCAACCCTGTATTATTTTACGTCTATCTCCGTTGTTTTCATAATATGTGTCAATGGGGATTCGTGGTCTAATTAGGCAAACAAAGTCTAACTAATGAATTGTGCACTGAGGTGTGTGTGTGTGTGGGGGGGTGTCAATGGAGAGATATTTGAAAGGGAAGAGGAATGGTGTTGGACTCAGTGGGAAGGCGTGCAAGACGTATTACTGCGATTTCAAAGTAGACAATGGCTTTTACAAGTTATATCTTCATTACATCTGTCTATCTATCTATCTATCTATCTATCTATCTATCTATCTATCTATCTATCTATCTATCTATCTAT
>JBCAUA010071175.1:0-11015 GCA_038406235.1 Peronia verruculata
TCTGTCTGTCTGTCTGTCTGTCTGTCTGTTTGTCTGTCTGTCTGTCTGTCTGTCTGTCTGTCTGTCTGTCTGTCTGTCTGTCTGTTTGTTTGTTTGTTTAATATAATATTGTTTGCGATGGACCAGGTAGTTGGTGCTCAGGGGTCTCACATATTGTGGTAGTGCTGGTGATACTGCTGTCTCTCATTCTGCGTCAGTGATGACGTGTAAAGTACATATTTCACATTATAATAGTGCAACATCTTGACAACCTTGATCTTTGTGTCTCTTATACTGATGTTGTAGTAGTAGTACTAGTAGTGTTGGAGGTGTCTGTGTGCCTCGCTCAGTAAGAACTGTTTGTAAATGTCCAAACCCATACTGTCCCACAGTTCTTGATGTTTCAGATACTGACAATACGGTAGATATGGTTATGCGGGTGTCAGTACTACGACACAAGAAGCTCAAACTGTATGTATCTAGCTAACTGTCCACCACTAACTTTCCGCCACTGACTGTCCAACACAGGGCTTCGTGTCTCTTATACTAATGGCCTAGTCGTGACGTTGGTATCGTTCGTATATTTTGATGTGCCCATGAGCATCAACTAGTATATGTATTATTCACCGCTTATGAACCAGACCAAGCATATTCATATAGTTTCTAACAATGTACAACAATGCAGAGCAGTAAATCAACAAATGTTAGTCCTTAATTTTGTTATGAATTTTTTCTGTTCGTTTGTTTGCTTTGTGTGTCTTTCGGTCGGTCAAGCAGTCGATCGGTCAGTTAATTGGTAGTTTTGTCGGTTGGTTGGTCGGTGGATCGGTTGGTCGCTTGGTCAGTCGATCGATCAGTCAGTCGGTCGGTCGGACGGGCGTACAGGCGGTTTATTTCGTTGCAGGGACCTTGAATGATGGAGATATTGGCGCATGGCTATAGTGAGAAAACCTTCCCATTGACCAGTAGCTGTTCATACAAACGCAGTTTTCTTAATGAGTTATGACAGTAAAAGGTGAGACTAATGTCTGTCTCTAGGTTCTACTGCACTCTGGTGTTCTCTGGCTTAACAATGTCGGTGTTAGCTTGGTGATGGAGATATTTATTATGTCTGTAATTCTGTCAAAGTGGGAAATGCACAGACTTTAAAGCTACGGTTAACACCATTCTGTACCGTATTTGCATACAGGCTGACGAGTTGAAAAGTTAATCTGTTGGTGCTCCTGTATTTTGGCTACTTTTTGATTGGCAGTCCTTTTAGCAGCGCGATGACAAAGACAACTATTTGTCTATACTCTTGTACAAGTGAGAAGTCCACGTATAATTCTCCGCAGCACTAATGCAGGTTATGAATATATTTACATGTACATTCAGACTAACAGTTCAAAAGCCCATCACATGCTGCTTTTATATCGTTCATGACTCAGAGCGCTGTTCCTGTGACGATGGTATATCTAATGTAATTTTCCATGCAGGTCAGTGGCGACAAAGTGTGCAAATTCTACATGTATCCGGTCGCACCACCTACTGCCGACCAGACTAATTTAATTATTATGATAATGCGTCTAAAAACACGTATGAAGATAGTCTGGTGCAGGAAATATGTGTCTCTTAGGGATTGTAAAACTGTGGTGCCCTTGTGGCTCATAGGAAAGTGTTATAGTTGTGACGCTGTTATAAATATGCATAATAATTCGGGTGGTACTCGGGAAAAGCCTGTCGATGGAGAAAAACTATCTATAAAAGGAAGACTGTAAACAATCTTGTCTCAAATGTAGCCTGCAAAAATTTCAAACCTTTAAATGAACGTAGAGAATATCTCTATTTCATGCAGTATGTTATGAGATACATGGCTGGCATAACCTTTAATATTATGTACTTTTCATCAACCGACTGGTTTTCCAGAGCGAGACACTTTTGTGCTTGTCCGCAACGTCTGAACGAAGGGAAAGCTGTGTGTACACAGGCAAGCTGTCGAAAGGCCTTCCTTGGGTGTGAGAGACATCTACATGCATGAATGTTGCTAATGAATGTACATTACCAGGTTAATTGCTGTGTTTCCCCACTGTGTCTGAATAAGTCCACGCATTCTGTCTCAAAGTTGAAATGAAACTGATGACTTACGTTCAAGTTTCTCGTCAGAAATCTCCTCTTTCTTTCCGTTACGTCATATGACGCAAGAATCCGGCTGGAAATGTGGAAAGCCAGTCAGAGTAAAAATGTAGTTTCTTTTGTAACCTTTATATTTATGTTCAGTTTTTGTATCTCGCTATTCCCCCCCCCCCCTTCCCCCTTTGATGGTTTTCACATGAACACACATGAAAATGCAATATTGCTATTTTACTGAAATGTCTATGAAATGCATAAAGACATATTTTATGAAATGAATTGGACAAATATGGAATCTTTGACATAACTAAGCTGGATTTGAATACAAATTAAACAGGTTTGACAAATTTAATTGTCTCTAAATCGAGAGCGGATTTACGCCACAAATAGGCGAAAGGTCAACAGCGAAACAGAGATTGAACAACATTTTAAGATATATAGGTGGAGAGTCTCTTAAAATGTGCATAGATACGAGCTCGTAATTTATATACCAACGTTTAATCTGCGTCACATTTCCTGGAAAATGTATCAGTGGGCAACTTGAAATGGATCGCTGTTTGTCATGAAATTGGACATCTGTATGTGCGACATTTGGCCTCAAGACGGACTTCTTTCTTGGCCTGTCCGGGAGAAACATTTTATCTCACCAGTTTCGTCTTGAAGGCCAAGTCGTATATCCCTCAAGGCTATTTGTCAGCATTAGGATTGGCCAGATACAACCAGACTACGGATCGGGAGAATGAATCACTTTGCTTGAAAAGCGCAGTGTTTTCTTGGGGTCTTAAGTCTCCTGCCAACCTGTATTTCCCTCGCTTTCTTCTACAACTGCCGTGTTTGAAAACGTTTCTGTTCTTGCAAATATTTAATAATCACGTAACACAATAGTGTTATGTTACCACGGTTGTGGACAGCTGAGATAAAAACCATAACCTGTTCTCTCGGGCCCCTTCACTGACCAGTCTGTAGATGTTTTTTTTTGTCGTCCTTTTTCTTCACAGAAATTAAGCTTTCAAAGACACGCGGTTTTCTTCAAGCCATACTTGTCTTGCCGGTCTGTATTTCATCTTTATATTTTTAGAAATGTCTTGGCAGTTTCCCCCATTTTTTATTTTGTCCACAACAAGCATTTTCAAAACCTCTGTATTTTCTTGGCTTCGTCCTCCGCATTTCTTCACAGAAATAAATCCTGTCAAGACATATTGTTGTCTAGCGGTCAGAATATTAAGTATTCTGTCCATTTTCCCCCACCTTCTGTTCTGGCCAATAAAGTTGGTTTAGGAAAGCTTTTTGTTTCGTCTGACCATTAATCTCATATTGCTTTTCCGCTGTCTCCTCCATGTTCATCTTTCGTAGGAAGCGATTTTTTTTTTTTTGTTTTGTTTGGTTTTGTTGTTGTTTTTAAAGAACATCGTTGTCTGGGTCTTAAAAGTAACTTAGTTGTCTGCTCCTTTTCCTCGTCTTTCTTTGTCACATCCTCTGCCTTCCTTCACATGTTTACTTTAACTACGAGTAAATTGGGACGCAGTTTATAGCTAAACAAGACTGAAAAAACAAAATCGAAGAAAGATATCACTCTGCTGGGTTTTAGATAGGAAAATCGACATCCCGTCGTTCTGGATTATGGAGGAAATACAGGAGGCCCCCATCAATTCCCATGGCTCCTCACATAAACTCATTAAATGCTAACTTCTTGACGTCATCACTACGATCTCTTCTATTTGAGAGGCGGTGAAGATCGTCACACATTTAGATGCCAGTGTTATATTAACGACTTGCCTTTCCGCGACTGAACATTTTCTGTACTTAAGTCTGGAAGGTTAGTTTGACTCTCATAAGTCCAACAGTTGTAGGTCCAGCAGTCGAAGGGTTAACAAAATAAGGGTAGGTTCACTATAAGCAGCCTGGGTACAGTGTACGCTTGGATGCTTTGCTGGCCATGTGATGGTGTCGGGAGAACGCTCTCAGTGCCAGGTTTTAATGCTAATGGTTGTCATCCTCTTCTTCTGATGACTTCCCTTTCGAGGCCGGCGGAAATGGCTCTCCACTTGTTCAGGTTTCTACTTTTCACAGCTGTAGGCCTTCGTGGGGAGCTCTGTCCTATCCCTTATTGTTGTCCAGCCATGTTCGTATTTGTTTGTTTTACAAGTGGCAGCTCAAGACTTAATTTTCAGGAAGTTGCCAACTGAACCATTTGTCTTCTTATCTTCGTCCTGTTCTCATGAAGGTCCCAAAGTCCATATTTTACTATGTATATAACTGAACCACAGGTTTGTTTAATCTATTACTTGACGATGCCTCCTTTTGCAGCCGAGACTTAATAAAGGTTGTGCCAAAACTCATGTCGTTCATACGGTAATTATATCGTGGATTTGTTTTATTGGTCTTTGCTTGGCATTCAGCGCTTGAGCTAACGATTTCTGTCGTGTTGGACGCAAAATAGCCATGATTGTGCTAATACACCGTTAATCCCCAAAGGAAAATAAAGTAATCACATATCAAAAACACATAAATTACTGGTAATGCCGATACTAATACCATTTCAGCTGATGGGAGCATTGACATTCATGGTATAACCAACTGTACGCACTACTCAGTTTGCCCTTTCTAATGTGGCCAGCCAAACCACGATATTTTTATTGTGAATCATCACAGTTTTTGTTGTTGATATTGTCGGTTTGCTGTTTTTGTTGTTATTTTTGTTTATGCGGGCAGTGTAAAATGGAGACCGAATATTAGCGAAGCAAAATGAGATAGCGATTATTTCTTCAGTAGTATATGAATATACATTATTGTGTATTCTTTCATGACAACTACCCTGCGGGGTATGAATAATTCACATGTTTACTTTTCCTGCCCAGTGATGCCTAGCTCTACATTGTGGCTTTTCTCTATGGCAAGATCAGCAGTTTGTATAGTTTTACCCAGAGACGGTAGAGTATTCTTCAAAGTCCATGGTCCTGCCTAGGCCAGTTATTGCGCTGATCCATGATAATGGAAAATGATTGGTCAGCGTTCGGACTGCCAAGGGGCAGGACGTTAAGGGCCATCTGTGACCACGAAGCATACAATTTGATAGCCCCCTCGCGCGTTGTTCTTTCCACTATTTATATGCACGGGAATGGGCCAGCGCCTGAAAACTGCTTGCTCTCAGCTGATGTTGTCCCTTTGCACCCGAACGGAGTGGCTCTGGGATGCCACCTTTATTGTTCGTACTTGTTTGGCTCGTATTGATGGATTGGCACGAGATATGGTCTTTCACCTAGACTTAGGGAGAAAATGATCTGATCATTAGTTTAGGTAGAGAGCAGAAATGAACGAATGTGATGTAAAGAGCAGAAGTGATGGAATATTTGTGTTTATGTAGAAAGCAGAAGTATTTGTATCGGCGTAGAGAACAGTAATGATCTAATGTTTCAAAATTACCTAGAGAGCAGACATTATCTAATTATGATGTGGACAATGGAACCGTCTGTTGGTCTAGTGTTTAGAGAGAGCAGAAATGATTTAATGTTTTAGTTTATGTACAAAGCAAAAATAAAAAATAAAAAATGATTTAATATTCTAAACTACATAGGGAGCAGGAACTAACTAAAGAGTGAAGAACGTCACCCAAAGTGTTTGCTCTAGGTTAGGTAGACATACTAAATGTCACATAGTTTATCCTAGTCTGTGTCAAGGATTTGGTCAAATGACGCGGGATATCTTGTTTGTATTAGTATTAGTCTAGTTTTCTCTAAGACATAACTTCACTGCTTTTGGTGTCTTAATTCATCAGCCTAATCATGTCAAAGAAGCCAATGCTTAATTCCGTGATTTATTTAGCTCCAAAAGCCTTTACACATATTAATTCCTTTTAACATATTTGATCCAAGGAAGAACAAAGAGATATTTATTTACGGAAGAATGAATTAAGTGCCAGGAACATTAGGCTTTCCCTCAGGGTATCGAGAAAATGAAAGGAAAAAAAAAAACATAATTAGGCTTGAGGGGATCAGCCTTGTTGTTTATTTTTCGTTGATCTTCGCTGGTGTGTGTGAATGTCATTTTCTCTTTGTTAATTAAGTTCTTATTGATAAGGCAACAAAAAACTACATTTGATTACAGTAACAAAGATAGATGTCTGTTGTTACTTTTTCGTGTCGTTAGTCTGTGTTTTTCTTGTACCTGAGGCGGCGATGATTGAGTTTGTTTTATAGAATAGAGCAGCTGTACGGCCACTTTTGGACATCATTGTCCTTATAGCTTAATGTTAGCGATGGGACTCGGAATTAAAAGTTTCTGGATTCGAGTGCTAACAGGGCTTGACTCTTCGGAAAGTTTGCAGACAGAGAATGTTACTGTCAAGAGTGGTAGGGAATTAGGTATTTTAAGCAAAATCACATGACCTAGGGAACATCGCTCACATGTGGCTTTGTTTACTTGCTCTGCACATTGCAGACAAATCTGGACGAATGATGAGCTCTCAGACCTGTCACATCATATAAACAAAGCCACATGAGAGCGATGTTCCCTAGGTCATGTTATTTTGCTTAAAATACCTAATTGAGCCCCTATAAAACAACTGCTTTGTCTGCTTTACAGGAAATGAAGACACGGGAGCATCTCTGTTCGGTGTATTGTGATAGTAATATTTTGCAAAGCGCTTAAAGCGTTTATGGCAATACAATCTATTATTATCTACTGCTATTTTTACCTTGTATACAGAACCACATAAAAATAAGATATGACATAATTCGTTTTGCTCTATAATTATATTGCTTCAGGTAACGTTCGAGTCAGTTCTTCCTTATGCGGGACCACAAAGTAAAGTTATTCCAACAGAGTCATTGTTAGAAATAAATGTTGCGCACCACAAAGTTTTATTGGGTCACCACAAAATTTTATTGGGTTTCAGATTTATTGTTGTTTTATCGTGATAAATGTTATTTATGCATGAGAAATTAATGTGATCATTATCAGTGTTAATATAATGTTAAGTGTCTCTTGTGTACTTTCCTGACAATAAACCAGGGAACAGATGGTGGCTGAAAAAAGGAGATATATACATGCATGAAACAGCCTGGTCTATGTCCGGGATGGGAAAGGAATATTTACTGCAATCTGCGGGCATTCCGAGCAGGATAATAGCATTTTATCCCAGCTTGCACGTCAGTTTTTTCGCCCATGGCCCATGAATAGTGGGCCTGGTGAATGATCTTGCCAAACAAAATTAAATTGATTGTTAGTTGGATTAGAAATTGCATGGATTGTTGGTAGGTTGGTTGCTCGCAAGCTTCCTTAATCTATCGGCTGCCTAGCGGCCATTTCCACTTTGTTTATTGGTCAGTCGGTCGTTTTTTTTTTTTTTAAATTCCGAAAGACAAAATGAAAACGCCACACAAACAATGGAAATCTGTGCTTTTAGTCCATTTTCTAGCAGGGAAGAATGATGGCGATTTCTGCTCATTACATTCGGCTGCAAAAGAGCGAGAAACCTCAAGAGTCTCGGAGAAAAACAGTCAACGCACACAACATAAGGTATCGGCAGTGCATCACAATAATATCAACATAATGACAAGATAATCAGTGTTTGTAAAAGTACAGTGTCAGAGCGAGGAATAGGATGGTTCGATATGACGGATGCTCCCAAGTCGGGCAAACTTTCATTGCTGTTTGTAATCGCTGGTTTGTGTGATCCCTCGCCTTTTGTGGTTGGGATTTAATCAGTGTCGGGGAAGGAAAGCGCCAGGACAGGAAGAATACATCGATTTCTTTCCTTCCAGTTTTCGATTTTTGTTCGCTTACGGAGGAACAGGAAATTCTTTTAGCTGGGAATGGCCCGTTCCTCTCAGCACTGGAGAAGGAAATGCTAATAAACTCCTCTTAATGAGATTATGCTGGACCATGAAGTAGTGCCATTCTGCTGCGCTATCAATAACAGTCTGCAGGTCAGTGTTGCAGATAACGGAATAATGGCATAAATTGTAGGGCGTGGTGAATAACAACATGCAGTGCGTTCAGTATGTACCTTGTGTTAAGTGATAGTACTACGACTGCAAAGGACCCGTTCATGACCTATTCATGTCCAGCGCTGAATCCGCAGGTCATGGTGAGTGAGAGAACTCGACAGGGAAAACTTTGAGATTAATGATAGACGTTCCTAAATCCCTTGGGTACATCCACAAGGGGAGAGTCGTCCATCCTGGATGATAACCCAAATGGGGAAAGAGTAGCGGTTTTAATATTGCAAGGGCCGGATTTGTGGTTTCTCAGCGTGATGACATCAGATCATTGGTCCGTCTTGGACGCATGCAGACCCGTGATTGATAAACCGTGATAGTATCATTTAATCATCGCCTTTTGTGCTTGAGCTCGTGCGTGATTTTTGTGGGACCTGATAAGATAAATTAGACCTATCCTTTTTTACATCGAAATCCCAACAGGAAAGACTCGGAAACAGTGAATTTTAGGAAGAGAAATACAGAAATGAAAGAGGACACAGTAATGAATGCATAATTTTTCTCTCTGTTGTCAACACCATCGCAGTCTACGTTCTCATAGTAGTAAGATAGCTAGTTCTGGAAAATGCCCGTATCTCAAGATGTAAAATAGATCTTTGAAAGAATTAAGCACTCGTTCAAACTATTACTGTTTGCCATTGTGTCTACGAAGATGCGAGAGTGAGTGAGTAAGTGAGTGTGTGTGTGTGTTTGTGCATGCGTGCGTGCGTGCGTGCGTGCGTGAGTGTAGGCGTGTGTATGTGCGTGTGTGTGTTTGTCTCTTTGTGGGTATTTGTGTCTGTCTTCTCTGGCTACCTGCACAAAAGGTGTTCATTCAAATGTTGTTGTTGAACACTGTCATCCGTTTCACCCAACACATTTACGGACCAGTTTTCAAATCTTCAGTGATGTGTCTTTGGCTGGGGACGGAAATTTGACATAGTTATTTTCCAAACTGACTTAATGAACAAAGAGTGTCTTTGTATCACGTGATATATGACAGAGCAAACGCCATAAATCGAAATTATCATCGGCTGGCAGTAGCAAATGCGAACAAAGCCGACAATTGATCATAAACCTGCATCATTTCAGAACCAACTATAGAGGGGGAAAAGTTGAACTAGACATCTCAGCTACAGAACTATTCTGTGAACGACATAATGAGCAACTATACTGGTATTCGTAGCACATTATTAGAAATCAGCAAATCGACTCATAGAGACATCTATAACACAATTACACCGACGAGATATCCTCGTACACTGCACAGGTGTCCATACGCTTCAATAGATATATGAGACGTGACACGATGAAATCAGGCGCTTGTCAAGCTGAGCCGACCGGAGAAATCACGTATTTCTCAGTTGTGAACGAATTTTAAGGCATTTTTTTTTCACCAAACCCTTCTATAACAATCTAAAAATGCATTTCAATGTTCAGTTTACTGAAATAGATCGAATAAAAGCCGTAAAATTGTAGGCATGGCTTAACAATGATTAATAAGGATTAACAAAAGAGATCGGCCTTTTTTTGGATAAATTCAGCTGTAGCAACTGGTCACCCCCATCGTCTTTATTTGCCAATATCTCAACTTCTACTTAAGATAGAACAATTATTTTTTCACACACAGAACAGGAAATGAATAATCTTTACAGTGATACCAATATCTCCATTTGCTCAAAATTTGAGGAGAGCCTGATTTCGTCGTGTCGCATCTCATATACAATTGGTCTAATCATGGCATAGAGTGAGAGCATAACAGAGATATCTAATACATAAACTAACACTGCAATAGATACGCAGGCTGCTGTGTCTTTCAATTCATGGTAACTTTAGCTTATTTCTATTCTTGACAGCTTGATCGCTGGTCAGTGTGAAATTTGTTGAGTGGGTCAAGTGGTCAGGGGAATCTGTGTTATTCAATATGGAATAATAAAACAAAGAGACTATTTGATACTTTCCACCTGCATCATTATTTCTTTTAATTGCAGACTTCAGACCACTTGAATGGGCCTTGTGACCTTGGATTTTGTTCTTCCATTCTGTCTAACGGGATTTCATCTTTGAGAATGGAATCTCTCATTGTTTTAAGATGTAAAGTTTTGAAGGACTGTCTGTTGAGATGTGCATGCCTATTATGACATGCGTTGTCAAACAAGGAGATGCCCATACTGTGGCCTGATTATGCAGTCATGCGTCAACCATCACTTCCATTCCTCTTTCTACCTGTTCCCTCCACCCCCGTCCCTATTTTACTGCCCATCTAGCACTGTGTGATTGTCTCAAGTGAACCCTTATGATGTGAAATTACACCATAAGTACTCATATGTCTTGGTCTTTTAGAGGAGTAAGCTATAGAGAAAAAATTCCATTTCCCAGCAGAGGTGGGCTAGGTGGAATGGGCTCTTAGGCAGAGACCACTGTACTACTAAGCACACAGTTACAGGTTAAAACAGACCATCACCCAAATAATTTTATGTTCCTTTTATAAGGCAAACCATAATTATCTTGTGCTAAAATCCACAGTTTACATAGTTCTCGTTTATACCAATAAATAATATATGCTGACTATTTGGGCCTATTGACGCAGCTAGACCTGAGAGTCTATCTGGGCCTACTGGTGTGGCTAGACCTGGCAATCTCCAGTGGTAGGTGCTGTGCTGCATCCAGACATATCTCTATTCGTATGTCAAAATTGTATCTGTCTAGTTACATAACATAACCAGGGGGCTTTGGACCATCCCCTACCTGTCCTTGAATGTGCAGGATTGCACAAAATTGTGTTACCTGTATTATGTAGCATTGATAATGAAAAATTAATTTATGGATGGATCTTTTTAAAACTAGGCTGAATTGAAACCTCTTTGAAAACATCAAAAATCTTTTTGAATTTTTAAAATCCATCAATAAATAAAATAGTTATGAATATTTTCAGTTGTCAGAAAATGG
>JBCAUA010071186.1:0-10000 GCA_038406235.1 Peronia verruculata
ATATATTGTAGTCCTGTCTTCATTTTCCCCTGTCCTGTGCTCACTCTCTCTGACGTGCCACACTCAGAATATGTTTATGCGAGACTTAAGACCCTGGATGGATGGCACCATACAGCGGCGTAGAAAATGGGAGGGTGCTATTTCGCTGGGATTGAATTATCGTTTCTCAGCATCAAAATCCTCTGGGAAGTTGTGGTTTAGCTTCTCGGCTTTAGTCTCTTTGTTTGCAACCAATACAAATATATATCGTTATGCATGGCAGAGGGCGTTTAGAATGGGCTTATGCTTAGTGACAAAATAGAAGAAGGGCGACTAAAAGTGTTTGTGAAAATTATATTTAAATATAATAGGTTAAAAGCAGGGGCGGTGGCTATGCCTCAGTAATACCACTGAGATTGATTATATAATTATGTCCTTTATGATGATGATGATTGGTTACTTGTGTACTAGGATTAGTTAGAGGAAAATTGCTGGCTCTATGGCTTCAGAAGGCTATTTACGTCAGTCCTCTTAAGACACACCTGGGTGCAGATTGGGCTTGAGTATATTCGGGTAGGCTATCTATGGGCGGCTATTGTCTTCCTTCGCCTGCGATTGTCCTCTGCTGCTCTTCCTCTGTCTTGAAGGCTGTGACGCTCTGCTTTGTCATTGCCCCTGGCTGTCCCTAAACCATGGCAGAGGTATATAGACGTTTGTTTCCAGTTCATATGCCATCCACGTCATATCGCCAAGAGCCATCTATTGAACGTGGCATGGTCAAACTGGTTAAGACAATCTTACAAGGAAGCATCGAAGGAAGTACTTGCAAGAGCAAGAAGAGGAATAACAGGGAAGACAACCCTTTGAGCAGTGATACGTTAAGAACGGAGAATCAGAGCCTTCGCACGCAATAGCCACGGCTGGATGGAGACAATACCCGTGAAAGTCCCTCTTTGCGCCCCGCCCCCCCCTCCCCCCACCTGTATACAGAACAGACCAGTGTCTGTTTGATGTGTTTGGACATCAACATGTGAAAGGGAGACCCAACTCCAAACTTTCGAAGAAATGCCCACGCCCCTGGGACGGCCAAATTCTGAAGACAACATTCCGTCTCTGTGAAGGATTCTTTTCCAACCTCGTTAAAAATTGTCTCAACCTCAGAGATGAGGGAAATTTGCTGCCTGCGAGGGGCAGCCGTGGAGGGGGGGGGGGGGGTGGGATGTTGCGGAAGGGGGGTGGGGTGTTTGGCAGAAATGAGTTTGGACTGACGTCTGTGTGTCAGCTGGCCCAGTCCTGACATTCCCTCCCTTTGCCCACCCCTTTTCCATTGCTGGGTTCCATCCTCGCTCGACGCCTATCTTACCCACTCCCCGAACCGACCTCTAGGCATACACACATTTATAATTTCTAAATTCTCTTATTACGCTGGTTGTTGCTATTACGAACCATAAAAATCAGAGAAAGCAAAATCAACTCAGAATGAAGCAGCAGGACATCGGGTCCTCCTATTCCCCCTTCTCCATCCTCCCCCCCCCCCCAACCCGTTTCCCTTCCCAAAAAGGTTTTTGTCTCAATCTTTTCTGAAATTTTCTAATAACATTTCTTAAGCTTTTGATATATATTTTTGTTCGAGGTTGTCGTGGGGAACAAAATAAGTAAAAAAAGATCAAGAGACAAACGCACGACAGTGATGATGCCTCCAAATGAACTGGAATCCTCTAAAAATGCTTGACATTGCACACGCGTGCATAATTATGGTGCTCGAGATAGGAGAATGTCGTATTTGGCGTTTCTAACGAAAACGTTATTGCTTTGTATGATAAAACCCAAAGGCCTTGGCTTCTGATGTACAGTATTATATATCACATCAGGGTCAATGTCGACGTGGCTGAATAATTCTTTGTCGTATTACTCTCTGGACAAACGCAGTCAATACCAACACGTGATCATTTCTTTCTTCTTCTTCTCGCTCTCTCTCTCTTTCTACTCTCTCTCTCTCTCTCTCTTTCTGTCTCTTTTTCGCGTTCCATTTTGTTTTCTTTTTGTTTTCTCCTTCTCTGCAAAGATTTCAGTCAGGACATTTGAGAGGGCAGTTTACATCCTCACAATCTTTCAGTGTCAGGCTGCCTCATCTGGTGTAAGGAAAATAAAAAGTGAAAAATGTTAAAGGAAAAAGCTCCCCATTGCTTATCAACAATTTCCCCTAGCTCATCCATCTCTCATTATATGACATCTCTTGCACGGACCAAAGTGTTACTTCAAGTATAAGGTAACCCACTACCCTGGTTCCTGGCAGTACAGGGAATATACAAGCTAGTTTTCGGGTTCCCATGGTTTATTAACATATCTTTTTTTGGGGGGGGGGGGGGATGTTATAATTGAGATCGTCTTATTATATTGAAATGAAGATATGTAAGACAGCTTAGACTAGAGGTTTCTTATGCAAAAGAGAGTAGCAAAAAAGCATTGATAAACCTGCTCTATTTTTTCAAAAAGAAAATCGCTGATTGAAGTCTGGTGTAAACAATAAGACAAATCAAAGTATTACTATCAGCAACAGTTTGGTCACTTCTAAATACAAGTTTTATTCAAGATCTTTTTTCTAGAGCAAAAGAGAAAGAAACAAGTTCATAATCGAGTTTCATTATTTACGAATATCAGAAACACAATAAGTCGAGCGTGTCGTCAGAATACTTTTTTAAAATAGAATTTTTTTTTTTAAAGTCCCACAGGTAGAACCAAGTAACCAAATGTGTAACAGTCTTTTGCCGTGGTTATGAGTAAGGTAAACTTCAAATTTTCTATTGTAATATTCTAACTGCAATATTTTAAATTTGAGAGACTCAGAGTTTACGACGAGTAGGAGAGTAATGTATGCACTCACTTCTCGTACCATTCATAGAGAGATTTCTCCGATACAGAGAAAAACATCGGTGGCAGCACAATCTTGACTTCCACCAGAAGATGTACTCATCCATCCACTACCTACAGCAGCAGGCCTGATCTGGGGATGCCACGGCACCTTCTTTAGCCTGCAGCACGAGCCAGAGTAAAATATTTGATAGCCAGTTAAAGAATGGCTCCAAAAAATTGGAAGTAAAAACTAAGAACATTCTGTGTCTTTTATGTAAGAAAACGTTATATAGAGTACAAGATTTACATCTAGGCGTTTACAGCTAGCACAAAGTTTAATGATGTCTTTATAGGGAAATGAAAATTTTGACTCGGTGTTCACAAAAACTATCATTTTGTTTCGGAGGTTGCTGTAGGCCTTAGATGATTAATTCTCCTCCTCTTCTTCTCCCATTTCAGTCGTCCCCGTGTTCTTATCTCCAGCATGTTTCCTGATAGATTCAAGTTTAATGTGATTCTACGCTACTTTATGCTACGCTCTCGGCAATCAAATGTGTCTTAAAATATATATTTATACATCCCATCATGGTACCACTATGTATACATCCCATCATGGTACAACTATGTATACATCCCATCATGGTACCACTGCCTGCAGGACAGATTTTAGTGTTGGTACGTTATAAGAAAAACTATGGGGCTATAAATTTTACACTACATCAGAATACATTCTGCCTCCTATATCTTGTTATTTCAGCTTTGGAAAAAGGACTTGAAGAACTGCAAGAATGACGCGAAGAGTGTTCTCAGTTTGTATAAATGGGAGAAATTTGATGGGTCTTGAAGAATTCTATCATCAGCACTAGATTGTCGAAGTTTATTCTGCTCTTCCATGATAGAAATAAAAAAGGTCAGGAGACATAGGCAACTTATCATATGGATCTGAAACATTAAACAAAAAATCGAAGACAGATAATGACTGTATACGCTGAAATATATATCTTATTCTGAAATAATTTTAATATTACCTATAATTTTATTCTGAGGATGTTTCTATTTAATCATCAAGTAAAATAACTAATCAAATTGATTTTCTGGGTTTGAAAAAATTACTAAACGTGCTTGTTACTTTCGTCAGCTCAAGCAGACATATGCAAGCTTTTACTGTCAAATAATGCTGATCATGATAACGAGATCTCATCTATGAGAATGGAGGGGGATAGAAGGTAAAGCAGAAGTAAAAGAGAATAGGAAGAAGAGGATAATTATGGTAAAAAATAAGGGGGGGGGGGAGGGCATCGAAAAACCATGGGGAAAAAGTAAAAACGAAAACAACATTTTAGAACATTTTAGGTCAGTAGGTTTGAATGCCAGACAGCTTGCGAGAGCACCAAGGTCACAATTTGACGGTTGAAAGGGGAGAAGAACAAAAGAACTAACATTCCAATGTCATAAGAGCTGACAGATTCTAGACCATCCGAAACCAGCTGTGCTGAACTAAAGGCTAGCTTGCTCGAAACATACACGGCAAAATTGTTCGGCCAAAGAACTACACTGGCGTGTTCAGAATGACTAGGAATGCCATGACACGTCACTGAGTGCACATTGGCATCGTAAGTTAAAAAAATGATGACATCTGGAACAGAATCCCTGCTGTCTTTGATCTGATTTATACACTGTTTCAAGTACTGGCCTATAGCAGGAAGTGACTACATTGAAAAAGCATGGCTGACAATAATGGTGAAATGAGTGAAAATGTGGCCAAGACAGGGTTAAAATCTGTTCAGCAAAGATAGAAGTTCCTTTTAAAAACAAAAAGAATTAATAGTCAAAACATTTGCCTCTTTATCTTGACTATTCATATCCGCAGTTTTTCACATCTCATGGAGATATATCTTGCTCGGGGCATTTAATGTTATTGCATATTGAAAATAATTTGCAGAATTGATCTTTTTAAATCAAATTTGATTGCAAGAAAAAAGATAAAGGATATTAAGTATAAGACAGCATATGGCACTTTAAGAATAATTTGATTCAAAGTTTTCGGCTCATTTAATATTACAAAACAAAGCACTGAACACAAAGTGGCATCTGAAGCATAACATCACCTAATGTTATCTATAATGTAAAAAGGCAGAATTAACTGTTCCTGAGACTACCATCCCGAAAAGGGGGTATCAAAATTCAATACGAGTAGAGGAAAGTATAACTGAATAATAGATTTAAACCTGTTACCGCCCTCACTAACATGACGAATATATTTCTGTTGTTACTAGTGCTTATGTAAGCGATTACTATGATCAAAATACGAGCTCCCCTGGTAGCCCCTGAAGTCAAGAAACAGAAACTCAGAGATCTGTGATGTTTTTCTCTTTATCTCACACCAGTGTGACATTTGACATTTGACATTCAGGGGGAGATGGTGCAGCATGCAGGTTCATTTATTTAAGATTTTTCTTCTTTCTTTCTTTCCTCCTTTTCCCCCTCTTCGAGGAGAATATTATAGTGTCTACCTTCCTAGACCTTCTACTGAGCGGAGATGGCACGGTACAGTTTCACCTTCGCACTCTGGCACACTCCCTTCTTCCTTCCCGTCTCCCGTCTATAATCCATCCGTTTTGTGCTCGGTCATGTCAAGCACGATGGCTCCCAGGTCTGCTCTTCAAGTTTTTATTCCATAGCTGGCTTACATCTCCATTCAAGTACTAAAGGTAACATTCGTCACTTCTCTACGATAACGGCACAAATTATACTGAGAGAAAACGATTAAAAAAAAAAAAAAAAGCCACTTGAGGCGTTAT
The DNA here is from genome assembly GCA_038406235.1 of Peronia verruculata. Taxonomy (NCBI): domain Eukaryota; kingdom Metazoa; phylum Mollusca; class Gastropoda; order Systellommatophora; family Onchidiidae; genus Peronia; species Peronia verruculata. The sequence continues at coordinate 5,634 of JBCAUA010071186.1, forward strand.
GTCATTAAGATTCTATGGTGGATTTCTCTGATAATGGCATCATAGGCATCATCTCTGAAAGCTGCCAAGATTGAGAACGCCTGTCGCATTTTGGCATTAGTCTGACCAATGCAAGAATTCCAAGGCTCAAATAATTTTGCCCCAGCCTCTCTATCCCTCTTATTTCCAATAGCATTTTTAAAAAATCCATCGCATTAAACTCACCCATCCACATATGACCCAATTCCATCCTTCAAGACTAGGGTCGTTCACAAACTTATTCAGAATAGTAGCCATGAGCTATGAAAAGCTGGTGATAAAATAGTTAACAGGACATTTAAGAGTTCATCCTCACTGACTTGCTTTTTAGGTCTAAAATAAAAATGATTCAAAAGAATCAAAGGAAACAAGGCATTTATCCGAAATTGGCCCTATTCTAACCTTATCAAGACCATCTCGTTCAATTTTGCATCCATTGTTCCCAAAGCTGCTCCTCACTTCCAGGATAACAAGATTTTTATTTTTCGAGGGAATATCCATTCCCCAAAGGCTGAGATTAAAAGAGAATCATTGACAATGATATTTTGAGAACATTTGGCCTTCCCGATGTCTTTCAGCTATGTAAGCACATTCAGAGAGTCCCGTTTATCTCCTCATGTTACAGAGAGCCTGGGTGGGTGGGTGGGTAGGATGAGGTTGGGATCATGTGAAACAACAGTCGTCAATTCACGCCACAATATTTGACAGAATGTAAGGGTCTGATAAACGTCGATTAAACACATCAACTGAAAACTTACCCTGTTTGGCCATAGGTGTAATCTACGAGCCCATATCCTTGAATGATTTTTCTCTGTTTTCAGGTTGAAGCCAATTTGGAATCACAGCTCTAAATCTAAAGGATACTTGTCTGAACCTGTCAGCATTGCGTCTAAATGATTTCAATCGTGCCATTATCTTCGAAATTAAAATTTCAGACAAAACAAGATTAAAAAAGGCTGTGATTTCTATATTCTGTGTTTAATTTTTGATGTAGCAACATTCCAGTCGCTAACGAAACCACAATCTAAACGTCACGGAATGTTTAAAAAAAAAAAACGAGGTTTTCTTTTGCAGCCAGTTAAATAACTTTCTATTGCCAAGCACAATAGATATAAGACAAGTATTGTAAAGAAAGATAAAATCACTCCAGCTCCTATTAATTTTATCAAGTAAGGGGAAAAAAAATATCACGATGAGAAGACAAGGTCTTGATCAAATGGTGAGTTTTTCAGAATTTTCTGTTACTCCCGTTAAAAGAGAGAGAGAGAGAGAGAGAGAGAAAAAAAAAATACGAGTTCTTCCTTCTTTACAATGCTCATATTATACCTCTTCTAGTTATAGCCGGCAAAGGGAGTCAAATTGACTGTCAACATGGCTCACTGGCATGACACTTTGAATTCATTGTAACAGATAGGTTTTAGCTTATAAACGAGATCCCTCACGGGGTTTATCAGTATATATAAGTAGGTTCTCTGCTCCCACCCACAGGCGGTGTAAGTCCGCCATCAGTGGAATGTGTATTGTGTCCCATGCAGTGCCATCCTTGATATTCCAGGGAGATAGCTCTTCTCTCACTCCTTGCTCCTGTCTTCTGTCCCGCTTTCTTTCTTCTTTTCTTTTTGACGTGTAAACGTATCTTACTGTGTTTGACACAATATGGCCGTTATCATGCTGATGTGTCGTTAAACCCCAACACAATTATAAATGAGAGATTCCTATAGTGATGAGCTGGGAAGAAATAGAGTGAGAAAGGGGGGGGGGGGGAGGAAAATGGGGAAACAGAACATCAGAGTCGCTACAATATAGGAATTTATTTGAAATCTGTGGAGATGTAGAAAATCAGCTCCTGCAGTACAAATGTTTCTGTGTACCCCAAACACTTAAAAGAGACAAGATTTATGTGACGCCTGACGTAGAAATCCGAAGCTTACAAGTGTAACCAAACTCGAGGCATCTCGCGATATCACAATTAGATCTAGTATAGAAGTGCGCCATTTTGTGTGTCAGAGCAGAGCAATCTGATCTTGTCACGTGCCTAGCTGGCTCACGCACCGCATCCTCACATACGACAAACTCATTAGTTATAGAAGAAATACACAAACCCAAACAAAACTGTTGGGTCCGTAAATTTCATTTCATGTTTTGTTTTGTTTTGTTTTGTTTTGTTTTAACCTGTCTTGAAAACCCGGGCATCCCTTTTTTTTAAATTTTCTTCTTTTCCTACATCACATCTCTTGCATGGAAAAAGGGGGGAAATGATGCAAGGTTAAGTATTTAGCCTGAAGATGAGTTTGTGTAGTCAGTGGAGGGTGGAGGGCGAGGTAAGTGGAGGCAGACATGGGGCGGGGCGGGCATGAGGGAAATGTGAGTACAGACAGGAAAGCCGTGTCGGTGCGATGGGTCGAGCTCAGAGATGTCGGAGAAGGATTGAATTTCAGAATTCCATCGGGACTCTCATCCCCAGTTTGGCAATGGTGAGGTTTGAATCTTAGCGCTAGCACAGCTTGTCCGCTGGGCTACCTTACTCTGAGTCATGATGAAGTGTATATATGTAAGGGATGTTTCTTCAGAAGGCAGCTATAACAAATCTGAAGCAAGGGACACTACCAGAAAAGCACAGAGTTTAATGTTCTTTCGAGGACTTTTCGGCGCACCCTCTGTTGCTACTGAACCGATGACTGAAAGATGTAACACTGTGATTAGTACCAGGCTAACGATAATGGTTCTAGGGCTGGACTGGTTCTGTCGACCTCAGAGGAAACACTTGGTCTTTGAGTGTGCCAGACTGTTAAAGTTGACTACAATTATCCAACTTGACGGAACATTGAAATTGACTTGACTTGGCCTCTTTGAAATTTAAAATGACCTAATTTGACCTGAAAGAGAGAGAAAGTGGCTTGTCGACAACGTTGGTACCCAAGATGCTTATATTCTGCTGTTTTCTTGGCTTTTTTCCCCCTCTGTACTTGGACTGCTTCCCGCCAGTCACTAAACGTTTTAGTAAAACAATATTAAACAACACTGCTAAACGTGTCTTGCGGTTGAAAGGAATAAGGGCACATAAAGATAAATATAAAACAAATCTAGCAATTGTCAAATTATTATTACCAAAGAGAAATAGCTTTAGAAAGTTCAGGCTCGGGTGACCAATATGTTTGCGAGAGAGAGATGCCATCTGATGATATGGATAGATAATATTTCTAACATAATAAAATGTCAGAGAGGCGATGATGGAAGAGAATACTAAAGAAACAATCATGTGTGTGTGTTCATATTTTATAGCTGTTTACAAATAAAAACAACCCACTCTCATTTTTATACTAGGTCGCTGCCAGATTTAAACTTAACAATTCTCACAACCAAGGATATCTGAGCACTTCAGAAAACTAAATGGTGACAGAACAAAAGAAGTATCTAGTCTCCCATAAATTACTTATGCATACGATATACAAACAATATAGTGATATACAAACTGTTTAAAAAGGTACATCTTGGAATTTAATCATAATATTTCTATTGCAAGAACACGTCAGAATGTCTGCGATAATTCATACTTCCCATACTTAGACAAAACTGCCCCCTCACATTGCATTGCTGTGTAGCTGTAACAATTCATTCAGACTTTGTAGCACTGAACGATGCACGTTCTTTTCTAACATTAAATGACATGGAAAGACTTTATTTGTGAACTAGTTTTATTCCCACAATTATGACAGGGATTGTTTGGCCCTACTCAGTTATATATAACTTTAGATAAAGTGTAGCATATTTCGTTAATACAGCTTCAAAGCGACTGTCCGTTCATGTTTTCCACATCTCCAGTCAGGAAGTAGGAATTTAGAGACTAGATTCCTTTGCCGAAATGGCCTCATTTTTGAAATGAGCCAAATGCTGGATCCAGGTCTTTGAAACCTAAATTTAAATGCCATTTAAAGCTAACAGATCACATGTGTTTACTGAGATTGTTGGTTTATGAAAGAGGACACACAATTTTCTCTCTCATGTAGACACGTATCTCTGATTATTTCTAACTTTCAGAGGAGCATTTCAATTTATGTAAAACTACGGAAGTCTAGAAAAGGGCAACCCTGGTGTCAGTCTTTTATAAAAAGGGAAAAAGAGGAATATTAGAAAGTCAATTAATACAGTTTCCCAGTGCAGATGTGGTAAAACCTGCCTTTCTTTCGGGGAGATGTCTTCACTTACATGTGATTGTGACGTTTCTAGCAAACGTATTTAAGAATGTATGTGTATATCACATTGGATTTCAAGTAAAATGGCATTTGTAGAGGATCACCATGTGCCAACGGATTTATAGTGAACAGACATATTGTTGCTTGCAAAGTTGC
>JBCAUA010071197.1:0-11015 GCA_038406235.1 Peronia verruculata
TGCGGGTTTTCGATCTTCGTGTCCTGTCATCCCCCGATGCAGAACCCGCGAGTCGATCCCGGCCGCTCCATGAGCAGCCGCCATACCCATTGAGCCACTGCGTCCCTCCAACGAATCTGTTTCTGAAGACAACCTGCTCGTATACACGGCGTGAATTCTTGCAACAGTGCGCGGGTGGATGCAGAAGTTTTAAAATCAAATTGACCGTAATGCCAATTAAATTATTTATTCTTTGTTGTCCCTCTTTCTTCCGCTTCCCTCTGTAATCTTTGTTTTCCTAACAGAAGTCGGTTCAGCGTGGGTCAGGCCTGTTGTTTTTTTCTCCGATAAACGCCGGGCGTAAGAGACGAAATGGCTTCGATTTTATACTATAAAACATGGTGCTGTCCAAGGAGCCATTTTAACATTCAGCCAAGCTACTTCACTTTTGCCACGTACAGAATGTGTAATATCATCATTGTCAAAGAAGGAAAACATTACTTAAGTATTTGAATTCTGTCATTTGTCAGAGGTGAAGCTAAACGATTACGAGGGGAAAAAATGTCCAGCAGATGGTGAATTTTTCAGTGTTTGTCGTCACTTGTGATTCAAATAACAAAAGAAAAGATGTGTGTTTTTGTTGTTTTTGTTTGATTGTTTGTTTGTTTTTGTTAGCTTCTTTGCAAAATGCTTGTCTTAAAATTCTTTTACTTGACAAATGGAAAAATTCCAGCTGACAGTCAAAGAGGCCCACTAAAAGCTGGAATGATTACGTCATGTGGAAATACGTTTATAGAATAATAAAAAAACGAACCATGCTCAAACAGAAAATTGACACGAAAGATCTTTGAACTTAGGAACAGAAATCACAATTCGAAGGAAAGAACAAAAACTGAATCAACAAAAAGACATCCATAGTGAAGAGAAAATGAACACAAAGAGAGGAGAAAACCCAGAGGGTACAACACCGCATGCTCCACAAATGGCATTCTCAAAGTCATTCCATTGTCCATATCAGGCTGAAACACTGGTGTCAAATAACATGGAACATATTTGAGTTAACACCGGTTCTATGCATTCATAGCTGGAAGCGAACTTTGACATTGGGACTTTACATTTCAGTAGATAGCACTATTTTATTCCCTCACATCTTTAGCTCACAATCAAGTGCATGCCAGGCTTCGATCTCCTCAACCAATTTTATTGTCTATTTTTACAATTTAGTTCGTATTTCAGTACGATGTAGCTTGATCATCAAAGCTGGTATTACAATACTCTAATCCTTGTGGTTAAGGGTAAGCATTGTTGTTATTCTGTTTACTTGATGGTATTGCGCTGTGAATACCATATCCTGATTCTACGCGTATCTAGATGCTTATATCTGATGGTTGCATACTCTTTTTAGAGCATAATTGATGTGCAACTGTGTCTGCCGAAATAGATAAAACAGGACATCACCAAAAGAGCTTCCGAAATCTTCTGAATCTTCCTTAAGGTCTGGAACTGGTATTCTTAAGTTTGAAGTCTTATGGCTTTATGAAGAGTTAACAGTGGCAAATATTTTGTATTAGTATGTTAAATCTGGATGCTATGGCAAACATTGTGTGTCACTGGACACGTCCTAAGTGAAAGACTACACCGACAAGCTTAGCACACTGCACAAACGGAGATGTTATGTGTGAGACGAAAAACCAACTCACAACTGACACGCTGTGATCAAAAGTAATGTCAAAGCAATCGTTCGATATCAAGCCAAAAGAAAAAAAGTAACAAGTTTCATGATTGCAAAAAAGAACAGTCATCCTCTGAAAGATAAAATGATACCTACTGACTACCAGTTTCGTCCCTGAAAAAAGTATATATGCAATTGCTGTTTAAAGTACAGGCTTGTTTCAACTTAAACACACTACCACAGTGTATACTTTAAAACTTAAACATGTTTTGCAATAGGCAAATGCTTTCATTTTATACGGAAAAGTCTCCATTTTCATGCAAAGTACAAACTTTTTATTTTAGACCACATTCATGCACCAGATCGTTACTTATCTTGCAGACATGGCCGAGCTGCAGTGTGGCCAAACGGCCTTCACTTAAACTAAAATGCCTAGCTGAAAAGGTTAGCCTCATTACTACGGCTACCCCCTCATTGTAATTATCTCCCTCTCAATTTCTTTGTGCTGTGGGCATTTAACCTTTACATAGAGTACCACTGTATGGGACAAGTGTTTGTTTTTCTACTACAGAAAACTGAGTATCCTTGTTCTTATTTTAACAAGTAGATCCAATTTCAGATTTCTTAAATTTATCCCCCCCCCCCCCCCCCAATGAGTTTGTCCCAACTAGCGCTCCACTGGTACTTTACTTAGTTTTATTTTCATTAATATTTCTTCATTAATTTCAATATTTTTAAACATTTTTAATTACAGAAAATCAATATAATATTGTAGAACTATGACTGAACAAAAACTGTCACTAAAGAATACAATATCATCATAACACTGGAATACAGACAAAGGTCTTTTGAATACAACAATTATAATGATATACTGAACGATTTCAATTCTGACAATACAACCACTGATACAATAAACAGGACCTTCTCTATGTATATGAGATATTTAACTATTGGGCAGTACTGACATTACATAATAAAGATACAAAACGATATTCTTATGGAGGAATTTATGTACTTTCTTGATTATAAAATGGAGATGGTGCAGAGATCAAATATAGCTGCCACAGGCAAAAACTACTGTGATAGAAGACAAGATCAAAATAATTCATGATCAAATTTCTATCTAAGACTAATCTTTCTAATATCTTCACACTGTCAGAACTGTCTTATCTTAAATTGCTATAGAAAAAAAAAATAAATAAAATAGTATAATTATTGTCCATAGCAGAATTCGACATACTTTTACTCTGAACAAATCTATTACGGCTACAAATATCTCCATGCCATTCTTGTTTTGTAAGCTTCATGATAAATTTTGTTTTCACTGACATAATAATTTTATCAAGTCACTGCTAAGAAGAGCTTTTAACTGTCTAAGACATCTGTACTTTTCAGGTTTGTGACAATAAGAAGCATCAGCACAGTCAACCGTAACTTTCTTATTCTGTTTTTTTTTTGTTTCTCTTTAAGATAATGTCTTGCCTGTGGCAGTTATATAACAGACTGGGAGTTAGCCATGAGTTAATACTTACCGTTTTGGTCCATGGACTTCTATGGAAAATTTCTTATCTCTGTAGTACAGATTCTCTAGATTTTTCCATGTGAAGAGCTTCAATGAAATGCCGAGGGGGAAAAAAGGGAGAGAGAGAGTTAAGATATAAAATATCTTGTAAAATCAAAACTGAAGATTAAGACATTGCCATTTTAATTTGGCAATAAGGATCATGTCAACAAATAAATCTGTTCTGATCATTTATTCTTGCCAGTCTGATTTCACAAAGAACCATACTATGAAACTTAAATCTTTTTTAAATTATTCCTTCAGTTCTTCATGGGCAAAAATTACTAAAATGTCATCATATTCATTTCTATTCTTCTATTTTAAAAAAAAAAAAAAAAATTATATAAATAAAATAATTTCTTTCCTTTATTGATACAAATTTCTAACCCAGTCATGCCATCGTTTTGTTGTAAAATTCATTAACTGTTAAAAGTCAGGTTCACCACCTCATCTGGAGCAAGAGGCATTAATCAATTCACTGTCTATCTTTTAATGCTCTCTAATTAGTCATTTCTCACAAAATCTACCATTTTCAATATTGTCATTGAAAACAAATTATGCATTTCTAAACATCTGGCGGCTTTCAGCCATCATCTGGAGATCATAACAAATGTGGACTGGGGCTATGAAACACCAAGAGCTAAAGTATTACTACAAGTTTTGTCTGAGGAACATGTGACAAAGATATAGACTGTAATGCTCTGGCAATGAAGGCCGATACTGCTTATTATGAATTCCTGTACAGATGGCACAACAGTCTGACACACAAACAGTTTATATTTACCTTTCGCGGTGTGGTCTTGTCGTTCTTGTCATAGACAGCAATGCCTTTAGGACTGATGCCCAACCACCATGGAATGTCTTTTTTATCCTGTGAATCAGACAGATACGAGCATGTAAAATAACTCTATCAATTCATTTCAGAAAATATCTGGGGATGATATCAGAAAGTCTCATAAAAAAGAGTAACATTGAGCTTCTTCTATGTTGAACACACAGCCACATTTCTCTATTATGTGACCAAGTTTAATGTGCTATAAAAAATAATTGGGGGGAAAAAAAAGAAGAAGAAAAAAAAAAAAAAGATTGAGTTGTCAAATAAGACCCAAATCAGATAATCAAAATTTGTGATCAGCTGATCATTGCAGACATTTTACTATCTATGATTTATGAAGAAAACCCCCCCAAAAAAACTGCTTTTACCTGATTTCAATATTTCAATCATTAAATATAACTCGATATTACCCCGGGTTTTTTGTTAAGTACTAATTGTATACTGGTTACATGACATTCTGTCTGGGCAACTGATAATAATTTACTCAGACAAAAACAGAGCAGGTTCAAGACATACTTTTAATTCAGGAAATATCAACCATGAATTTTTTTCTTGTAGTTGATAGTGCTAGACTGTCTGTGATTTGAAAGTGAAAGCTTTTGGGCCTCAAAATGGTGAATTGAAGAAAAAAAACTGACATCCCAGTGTGTTGAAGAAATGTCTGAAAAATTATTCATCCTATGCTATTCTCAAACAAGAAGTTTCTCTTTCTCTTGTTAATGAATGATACCCTATCTCTTGAAAAATAGAGAAAAATTTATGTCTGACAATAATAAAAAGCCAATTTTTCCTTTGTTTTACTCTTTGCTTTTCTTGCAGAGCATTAGGCTTGATTTGTCATGTGTCTACCTAAATAGCCATCCTTTTTTAAAAAATAAATTCCTACATATAAAACCATTTGTATTTGTAAATGGCAAATAACTTTTTTTTTCTCTATCCATATCTCAACTTTGTTTGCTGTGGTTTTACTTTTTTTTTTTTTTTTCTCTGCCCAGAGATAATAATAAAACCCCCATAATACGACTCTATTTCATAAGGAAATGCCAAAAAAAAAAAAAAAACCTATTTTAACATTGAATCCCAAAAGCTTCCAATCCTGTGCATGCTGTATTTTTTACTCCCTGCCATTAGAAAGAAAAAGACCGACTTTTTGATAAATGTCTACAAACATTGACAAACAAAACACTGTTCTTTCTCCTTGTCCGGACTTTCGACTTTCACTCACTATGTATTGAAGGTCTCATTCTTTCTCTGCATAAACAAATGACATAGAAAGACTCTGCACTTAGTGAAAAATGCCTAGATATAACTGAATTGTACCAGTGAATGCCAACAAGATTTCTTCCTTTCTTTCTCCTTATCTCCACTTTGCTCACTGTGAGTTCTATATTTCTCATCCTTTGTCAACATGAATAAACAGACACCCCATTTCTTGATTGAAAACCTAGATATTACTTGTATTTGTAAAGGTGAACACTACAGGCTTTCCTTTATTCTTCTATCCTCTTTGGTTACTGTGTGAACATTTCCTGTCCTGATGTAGGTCAGACAAGCCCACACAGCTAGAAAAGGGGTCAGGGATGTCAGGGAGTGTAGCGAAGAGATAATGGCCACCAGCTGACTGAGGTGTGAAAGGTCAAACATATGGCAGCTGTTGAAGGCTGACTACACCACATCGCTCCAGGCCTGAATGGCAGACACAAGTCATGCACTGAGTACATCAGTTTGTGTTTCATGACATTAAAGACCTGTTGCTCTGTCATGTCTCTCTCTCTTCCTTTCTTCTGCTCTGAGCTCCTGACAGATGTAGGTTTATGCCTAGGGAGTTCCCTTTCTGGCTCACCCTCTGAACACTGAGTACATGTCTTCAGTTTCTATGGCTTAGCTCAACTCACTAAATACATCAGCTTGTGTTTAATAACATTTTGTTGCCTGGTATGTCTGTTTGCCTGTCTTCCTCTCCCCCTCTCTCTCTGTTACTTTCAATCCAGTTTTATGTTTGTCTCTAACTCCTTTTCATCTTCTGCCCCCCCCCCCCCAACACACACACACAATATCCCCCATCCTTCTTACTATCTACTTTCTCTTTTTACTGATCTACTTTGGTAATTTCTCTTCAACCAAAAACTGAAACCACTTAGCCAACTTCAGGCCAGAACTTTACCCATGGCATTCTTCTTTCTTAGTTTATGACTGTTCTCCACTGAATTTCATACTTTTGTTGCCTGAGGTAATCAGACCTATGTAGGAAAAACCATTATTTATCTGAACCATTTCCAAGTAAACGAACGGTATGATAAATCCTGATAATTTGCGATGTAAGATACAGAAATATTTATCTGTGAAAAAGTATCTGCACATTTCCCTACACTAATACTGAGCCCTTGGCAAACAAACAAACAAACAAAAAAAAATGATTTGTACAAGGTCTCCTTCCTCTTATTTTTCCAGTATTGTTCTATTTTTGACTCAGTATACCTTCAAATCTCCATAAAAGTGAATGACAGGATGCATCAATAATACATTTGAAGGAGCAAAAATAAAAGAAAAAAAAGAAAGATAGAAACAAAAATCCAGAAATAAAGAAAATTGATCACTGCCAAATAACATTTGCACAATGGAAAAAAAAAAAAGAAAGAAATTTCAAAACAAAGCACTAACATTATCCTGCAGCTTAAGCTATCATGTCTCAATACTTTTTTTTTTTATATCAATTTCTTACTTCTATTGCATAAAACTGAAATTCGACTCCAAAAATTCTTATGAGTACAATCAAATTTTATTCCTATGACAATGCTGGCAGAGTTTTTGAAACCCTATTCTCTTTAGATCTGGCTCCTGTGACTGCTTTTAACAGAAATATAAAAGCTTGACATGGAAGTGATTTTGGCTGTCTGGATTACAGGGGTTGAAGCAGGCCAGGGATTTCAACACAGAATAAATAATGTCTTTTTCAGCAATCCATCAATTTGAAGACTATGACTTCAGGGGTGATATTTCGAAGACTTATGGTGGGTTATGAGGCCAACCTCACCACCACAAACGGTTCTGAGTGCACTGATCACGGCAAAATAACAAATGCCCTAGTAAGTTATCTCTTCATTCATGGGCCATCATTTATTAAAATAAATATACAAAAGTCATCCAGGGTGAAAGATTTAATGTGAACTATTCAAATGTTCCAGCATGCAGAGCACAAGGTTCATTTCTTACCTTTACATCATAGTAATGGATGCCATATGTTGGTAGTTTCTCCACTATGGTCATGTAGCTGAGGACAGAAATGAACAAGTTTCAAACTTAAGCGTGGAGTTCTCATGGATTACAAACACAACATATTAAAGTTCAGTTTTCCTTTGTTTCTTTCCTCTCTCTGCAGCTCTCACAGTGAAATCCCCAGCTCAAGAGTAAATTTAATAACACTGAGGTGAATTTCCTGACCATGGAGATTTACATGTGACATTTTTCTATCATCGCAAACCCACTGTGCTTGTTCTAGAACAAAAGAACCTATTCTTAGTTGAATATGAAATACATGGACAGTAGTGATGTTTCAAACAGCAGTCTTCAACTTTTTCTTTAGTGAGCTACTTTGAAGGATAGAAATAAAAAAACTCAGTACTGATGACAGTAAAAAAGTGAAGGTGAATTTCTTCTTTTTTTTTTTTTTTTACTTTAGAAATACTCCTGGATTAAAAGACTATTTAAAAGAATGCAATATGGAAAGGAACAGCATTAACTGATGCATCTTAGGCATATGGTCTAAAATTCACAAACTTGAAGATTGGGATAACAGCTGGGTGAAAGCCTGGTGGTGCATTGTAGTATCTGCTTATGATCTGATCTAGAAAAACTTTGAACATTCATCTATTATATTATCACTGACTGTTGTCACCACACAAATTTGCTACATGTATCAGAAAAATAAAACAAATAATATAACTTTTAAGATTAGACCTGTAAGTGGCCACGTGCAAGATTGTCTGAACTTTTTCCACTGACTGAAATAACAGTGTTTTCGATGCATTTGTGCATATGGGGGAGGGGTTTAAAACCTAATCCTTCTGAAAACTCATTTAAGTAGATTGTCGGAATTCCAACAATTGCCAGAAAACTTACAGGTCTATAAGATGTATCAAACCTAACTATTGATTAAACAAATGAAAATAGCAAAACTCACTTGACAATAGCAAGGCCTCGAGAAGTGCCATTTAACTTCTCGTAGTAATTGATGATCCTCTCCTCACTGAAATTGACAACAGGTAAGAATGAGGACAATGCATTGCAAATATAATTCAAATGAAAAAACATACGTCATGTAATAATATCATAGCTTTCAGCGAAAAATGATCTTCTTTAGCAGTTATGAGTGAAAAACATCATTCCCAGTTCACCATCTTGCAAACCCTTGAAAGTTTTCGAAAGACTATATCAGAATGATATATTCTGTATCCTATCAATTTTGTAAAAATTTAGAAGCAATCTTTTGGCATCAATTAATAGTTTTTAAACATAATCAATTGAAAATCCTGCTCTAAAATCAGCAAATACAAGAAAGAAAAAAAGTTTCCCATCCCACAGATCACAATGAAATATTCAGAACTTTGCAGATAAAATCAGTGAGGTTCAATTTTATAGACAGTGAGCAATACTGTTTGACTGACAACGTTTTAAGCGCCCAACAGGCAACCGCCTCATATGATTGCTGAGAACCTTTGTGAGAATATAAACTGGTTCTGTGGGAGTATTAATAGATTATAAAGTACTTGTACAGCTTGTACACTGTACCAAATAAGGGATATACTATAATTATTAGTATCAGTATAATATTAGTCTATGTATAATGTTTTGTTATCTACCAAGAGTGAGTAAATCATGGGAGATCATTGTGCTCAGTCCTATCACTTCCCTTTACAAGACAAAAGAGGAGTTGAACAAGCAGTGTAAAGAGGAAAAAAATCATTTTGGCATCCTTTGCTTGAAACATACACCATGAAAAATTCCAAAACAATTCTGATATAAAGAGAATGTTGTCTTGTTATAATTTTATCCAATTTTTTATATTTTTTTCTTATCAGTCTTTTAAATGACAAGAAGTAAAGAGATTTTTTTTTCTTCTCTTTACACTGTTTCCTCAACACTCTTGTCCCGCAAAGGGAAGTCATAGGACTGGTCAAAATTATCTCCCTTTACACTAATCCCTCTTTTGGGAGGGGCAGATAATCTGCGAAATGATCTCCCATTCTATAACACACATTACAATGAGAAGCCAAAGGTCTTGTATGTACTCACCAGTAAGCAATGGAAGGATGCTCTTTGAGAGTGCTGGTGGGGATCACTGGCAGCTTCTTCAACTCTTCCTTGGTCTCTTCATCACTGAAAAAAGAAAAAAAATCAGAAAATAATAATAATAATAATAATAATGGAGTGCATTTATATAGCGCTCAATCCAAATAAATGGCTCTCGGAGCTTATAATAATAGAGAGTATTAATTTTATGTAGCGCTTACCCCCGTAATTACAGGCTCTAAGCGCTTTACAATCTATCATTACCCCAACAGTCCCAAATAAGACACTCATAAACGTTTTCAGCTTCCTTGGAAGCATACAAGGTGACAGACTGTTAGGCACTCAAATCCTTATCAGTCTAACAAATCAATCACTGTCTATAGTCGGGTACCCATTCAAACCTGGGTGGAGTCAGGGAATATGTGTAAATTGCCTTTCCCAAGGTTAAAATGTCGGGACCTGTCAGGATTTGAACTCGGAACTTCAGATCCCGAGTCCGACCTCCAACCACTAGACTACGACACCACACCATACATGATCGAAACAAGATACCAAATACATGATCGTCATTCGGAAAGTCACATAAAGATGGTGCAAGATCATCACCAACATGAAAGAGAGAGGCAATATAAGATCAGTGATGATAAAACACAGAAAGATAATTACCGAGAGGATGGGTTGGGTTGTGCTGAGGGTTAACGGCACACCAGCATGATCAACGCTATACTGCGTCAAACACGTAAGATACGTTTACATGTCAAGTAGAAGAGAGGAAAGAGAGTGGGACAGAAGACAGATGCAAGGAGAGAGAAACAAGAAATGTCTCCCATGGAATGTCGAGGACACGCTACTGATGGCAGGCTTACACCACCTGCAGGTGGGAGCAGAGAATCTACATACAAACCCCAGACACCCCCCCCCCCCCCCAGCGGATTACTGAGAGGAAATAGAAAATAAATAAAAGATAAGAATTCTAAATGTATGGACCAATAGTACAAAGACCAACGACAATTTTTGTGACAACCGAAAGCTCTGGTAAAAAAATATAAGATCATCAGTGACAGGACACAGAAAGACAAAACAAGACAATCACTGAGAGGAAATTCAAAGAAAATACAGCTAAGAATCTTCTTCATGTGGACTAACAATGGAGTGATCCATAGCAATCCTTCGGAGGCCTTAAAACTAAAATCCTAATCAAGGGCACAGCTGCTAGCCAATTATTTCCAACTGCTGCAGATAACACAATAGCAAATATTCAAAAATGTTTATACAACCTGTGTTTCTTAAACAAATACTCTTTATTTCAGTTTTAAGATTCATTTTAAAGCTGAACACTAAGCCATTCATAAGATGTTCATCTCATAAATTTTAATTTCATGTAACTCTGAGCACAAAAGGAGGGGATTTGGGGGTGGATGAGGTTTTTTTTTTTTTTTTTTTTAAATTGCATATACAAATCTCTAATTTCAAAATAAATTAATGTTCTCATTCATTTCACTTTCAAGATTATGCTTTAATCAAACACTGAGTTTTTGTCATGAAGGTAAATCCTATAAAATTCATTCTAATTTGCTATAAACAACAAGAAATAAAGAAAAAGAAAGAGAAAGAATGAAAGAAAGAAAGAAAGAAAGAAAGAAAGAAAGAAAGAAAGAAAGAAAGAAAGAAAGAAA
>JBCAUA010071208.1:0-5000 GCA_038406235.1 Peronia verruculata
CCCCCCCCCCCCCCCCCCCCCCCCCCCCCCCCTCCCCCTTAGGAAATTGGAAACTGGAGGAAAGAGAACAGAAAGGCTATTGTGTTTTTGTTTAAAGGTGAGGAGAGGGGTGGGGAGCTCTGAAATACGCCTTTCACTAAAAATAAATAAATAAATAAATATAATAATAAAAATGCGATTTTATTTCTTTTCAAAAATTCTGAATATAGTTATTGTATTAAAATGGATATGTCCATGCTAATGTGTTTGAAGTATGGCCATTCAGCGAATAGTCTAGCCTGCTGTCAGTCAGGATTTGACTACCTTGTGTTGCTATAATGAATGTCGTGGTGAATCATGGCTATTCCACTGGATATAGGTAATGGATGCATAAACCAGTTGACTATGACCTCTCTTAGCAATGTCTTAAGCCTCAAATGCCAGTGATGAGCATTTGGATGACCTCTCAGAGAGGAAATAAGACTCATGATCACCCTGAATAACATTGTAAAATTTTTACCAGATGCTGTAAAAGGGATGTTCACCATCAAGAAAGACAGAAATTCTCTTTTATTCCTACTGTGCCAAACCAAAATTGTACATTTTGTACGATAGTAAAAATTTGAGATACTCTTGGTTTTGGCAGGGAAAGACATGATGTCCACAGAATGATAGACACTCAAGAGCCCGATAATGACTGTCAGGTGGGGAACAAATTTTGAGAGAAGATATGAACATAAAAGGAGGGAAAGGCAATAAGACAGCCACGTCATAAAGCTAGGGCTAGATCTATTATCTTAGAGAAGGCTATATTGGGGCTGAAAGCCAAAAAAAAACTCTTCATTACAATATCGTCCCCTTTGAAAAAAAGAATTTTAACTCGTCTTTCTAAATTTTCGTTTTTGATTTAATTGTTGTGCCTTTTTTTTTTCTTTGTTGCTGTTGTTGTTGTTGTTTGCTGAAGGTTTGTTTGTTTGTTTGCTTGTTTGTTTGTTTGTTTGTTTATTTGTTTTATTAAGTTGCTGTCTACGTTTTATTTCTAGACTGATTGTAGTCAATAATGTGACCAGCACAATTTCACAAAACAAAACAAAGCAAAACAAAACAATGCAATGTGCGTCACACTCTATTGGTTACTTTTTTTTGTTTTTGTTTTTTTTTTTCATGAAAAAAGGACAAACTCTGAATTTTATTCCTTCATGTACATGGCACTTTCAAAAATTTCCAGAAAAAAAAAAAAACGTAAAAAAAAGCTTCTTTACCACTTTACCACATAAAGTGGTGGTAATATGTAACGTTTTAGACAATACACCAAACTACAAGTTAACTATCAACTTCCATTCACATTTACCAGAGAAGTTAGATTTCAAAGATAGCCATTTCAGAGCAAAAATCCAAGATGGTGGAATTGCCATAGCAACCGTTTGAGCAAGTTAAGTTTTTGTCTCCTCTATTGTCCTCTGATTTAGTATGTCGATGGGAAAGGTTAAAATGGTCTATCTGTAAAAGAAAGAAACGCCAACTTTAGGACGCCTTAAGTGCCTCCCCTTAACGGCGCACTAGCACAATTATTGAGGCTCCATTGCGCCAACGAAGGATAAAAATGTCACTTATGAGCTAAAAAAAAAAAAAACTAAAACAAAAAGATGTAATAAGATGTATAATAGTGGCAAACGAAAAATGTAACGGACAATTTTATTAATAGCTATCAAAATTATAATTACATCTGTACGGATAGCTGTGGGAAGGGACATCGTATATTATTCCGTGGGAATAAAATTAAATTGTTTTGATATCACTTTAAAAACAACATACTTTTGTATCTCAATTGATATTCCATTTCAAAGGTATGTTTAAAGTATTGATTTTTATTATTATTAATTAACACTGTTAAAAGGTATATTTTCTTTTTTTGTTTCCCTTGTTGCCTATCGATCGTGGGATACCTTTTATGTGACTAAAAGAATAATTAGAAGCAATAATTGTTTGTTTTGTGATCTAGTAGTCCTAATAGCAGCTGGGTAATAGACGGTATTCTGAATTTACATGTCGATTTTTGCATCACAACCCTGAGATCAAAGGACCGCTAAAATTTCTTTGCTTTTTGTCATTATTTTGTAAAGTATAATTAACTAAAAACTAGTAAAATCACAGGTGTTTAAACACGTGTATATCTATATAAAGAGTGTGAATGTGCTGACGAATGTTCAAGGAATGATGAATAATAAATTAACTCTTTACAGCCGGGTATGACTTCTATGATATATACAAATATGATGAACTTAGAAAACATCGAAAGCTAAGGAAGTCGTGGATGATATTTTACACGAGGAAATAATTACAAACTCTCGATAATGAGAACGGCGATAACGAGAAGTTCCAGTTGATTTCACTGTAGGTTGTTCAAATGTAAGATTGATTTGAAGTGATCTTACTTTGGTATCATTTTCCTTTTTAAGCTGTGGCTGGTTAAGAAAGTCAGATGAAAGAGATTTAAGAGAAAGAAAGAAGAGAAGAGAGGGATGTAGGAGGACAGCAACACAGATGTTGGTGAAGGAAGTGTATGCTTGGAGAGAGTGAGAGGTGGAATAAGAGAAGGATGTGGTAGAAGACACTCATACATTACACTACACTACAAACACACACACATACACACACACACACCGGCTGATCATAATGAAACTTTGGACATGGTCGATGCATTTCCACGAGACTGAGGTGTTTTTACCACAGTGGTGTGAAAATCTGGTCAAGAGATTCCTTAGGGCTATATCAAGCATGAAATTTGTGAGCTAATTAATAAACTCTTTACAAAAATAACATCTGTAGTGTTCACATACAACCATGGACTTGGAAGGTGAAATTCTCAATAACCAAAGCACTGTATGTTTTGAAAAGAACAATACAGTACCGCTGTCTTTTCACGTTGTGCAGTGACCCGTTTATGCCAAATGAATTGTTGAAAGAATCCAGGTGTACCAAATCAAAGTTCACTATATATCTATTACATCAACACAGCCTATGTTTCTTCCCGTCGGACAAATCCGTATGTCAGGGAATGGTATTTACTCTCTAAGGCTAGCTCTGATCAATATCGATTTGAATACGATAGCTGTAGAAGAAATATTTTGGAAATGAAATTTGACGATAAGGCTGGAGGCAGTGCTTATTAGTTAAGCTTGACCTGGATAGCCACTGCCAACTGTAAGGTCCCTGTCAATTTGTCAGCTGTGAAATTGATCGAAAGAAAAAATCATGCGGAACAGGAATTTCTAGTCGAAAAAAATCATCGCTCTGAGATTTGCTTGGAATCCGGAAACATTAACCATTATTGTCATAGAGAACTTTGTCAAACTAAAATATTTTGTCCACATGCAAATTAATGTTTTATATACGGAATGTGTTACTTGATACATTTAAAATGGTTTAGGAGCTAGAAAGCAATTCAAGATAAAAAAAAAAATTAAAAATACAGAACATGTATTTGATACTGACAATTCGGTGAAAAAGAGAGGCATACAGGTCAGTTAAAAATTTTGCAAGACATAACGGCATCATTGAAGAGTAACAATGCTTATTTAATGTATTAATATAGTAACGTAGATTTCGTAGAGATTCCTTATCCGCACAATATGATGTTGAAATTCATGGAAACATGTAAAGAAAAAACTGGCAACTTTACCTTCTACATTATTCTGCAATGAAACATACTGACGGATTTTAAAAACGCAACACTTGATACATAGAATCATTTTCAAGCGTTGCGTTTTTAAAGTCTGTCAGTATAATTATATCATAATGTACTAAGGGGGTTTTAGCCTTTCGCCAAATAAGGGATTATAAAAGCTTTGAAAACCGCGATTTCTCCCAAAAGGTTTAGAATTAATATTTTATTTCCATTTATATCCATTGTTAAATTTCAGAGATAAAGTGAGTTGCGCTCCCACCGATCTTGGCCCTCCTCATCCCCCCCCCTCCCTTTTTCCCCACAGGAGAAAAAAGAAAAGATATAAACTTGGTATGCATCAACAGATATCCTGTACATATCATGCTATGCTCAGTTGTGACACAATCGTAAAAACACCTTCCTGTCTATCAACACCTGTCAAATAAGCCTCAACAGCTTTGCACAGCCGGAGGGATCAGGCCAAATTGGCTAAATCCGCCTTGCCAATATTATTATCATCGGACTTTATCGTTCAGATGAGTAAGTGGCCAGGTGACAGTTTATCTCACCTGTACAGTGGAAGGTCATGGAGGGAGAACATGTATAAGATTGCAATCTGACATGTTTCGATACCTGTAGATTTCCTGTTGATTGCTGGGCTCAGACATCAGAAAAGAAGGCATGTTCTGTGGTTATTCTTCACCAATACTACTACAATGATCACTGAGATGTGAATAAAAGGACAAAAAGAACAATCAAGCCAGGCCCTTCACCTCTATTACCAACAGCACCAGTAAAACCGCCAATAATATAAAGAAGAAAGGCGATAACTTCATTACAGCAATACCATCAACAAGCTGTCAGCGAATGTTAGTTTACTTTCTTGGTAAACTCCACACCGGCAAATTCTTAATTCTGCATATATGCGAGATTCATTCCAGCAGGAAACATTTTTTTTTTTTTTAACAGAATCATTAAGACAAAAAATGTGTCAGAGAAGATGAGAACTTTCATGCAAATAATGTGCCACCAGAAAAAAAAAAGAGAAAAAAAAAAATCGTTCCATAGCTGTGAAAACGACCAAAGAAAACGTTAGAACAAAAACAGATAGACACACAAAAAGGACAACAACAAAAAAAAATGGAACGCGAGAAAGGGGGTTACTTTATTCATGATAGTTTAGCAATATTTAAATGATAATAGAATCATTTAAGAAGAAAACAAAAGTCCCAACATCCTTGGATTGTGAAAGTGCCAGACTTTCGAGGGAAAGGTCTTTTTAGCGAAGCTATTCTGGACCGATACTTCCGCTAAACGTATCTTTCGCTACTAATGGTGCGTTGAGAATTTCATT
>JBCAUA010071208.1:7500-11015 GCA_038406235.1 Peronia verruculata
CCTACTCACACTGTGGTGATATCCACAGGATACATCTATGGATAAAGTGACGGCAGTCAGCATAACATCTATGACTCCGGAGACTGTCATAGGATGAATGATGATGTGTGTGGCGTGTATTATCATTATCAGTGCTATGCTACCTTCAAGCTGGGCATTACTACTTTACATTATTACTTTGATTAAGGCATTACTACTTTATATTATAACTTTGATAAACGAGAGGATGCGCAGAAATTTGGTTGGTTTCAACCTCTGCCAATTCGAACGGACTCAGCTTTAGTTCTACGGCACGAATTCCTTGCATAACGGAATCCATTTAAAGTTCTCTCAAAATAAATACCCTGTGGGTATCCATTACTTAAGTATCGATTCCGGTGCAATTCGCTCTCTTGGGGGCATCGGTTAAAAGTAAGATGAAACGAGTTGTTATTTGTATTCGTTCTTTCGGTCTATATCTCAGTAAACCCCATGCGAGTCAATACGCAAAAACTCTTTGGCTGCTTGGAATGAAATCACTTACATCTGAAACAGACATTTTCAAACCAACAGACCTGGCAAATCTTACTTCAGTGAAGACGCAATATTTCTCTGACAGTATGATTAAGCTTTATTTGCCCGCCTGATTTGTCCCTCAATGTTTGTTTTAGGGCCTATGGCTTTTTTAAAGAAAAAAAAAAAAAGAAAAGAAAACATACACAGAAACAAACAAAAAGAGACAAACATAGAAGAGAACTCATTAATCCTTGGACAGCGAGAAGTTAAATTCAGTCAAATTAGGGGAGATAAACGAGTAGTTTCAAACACACATAATTGCCAACTTTTGCTCGGTAACGACACCGGCTCCGTTATCATACCGTTATTTTAACCCGTTTCTCTTGATCTGTACCTCGGATATTTCCTCTAGAAGCCAAGATTAGAAACTCTTTGCCTGCTATGATTAGAACCACGGAACTTTAAGAGCAGATTTGAAAGGTATAGCTCTGCCAAGTACGCAGATGGAAACAGCAAGACACGGCAGGCTAACAGAAGTCAATCGACAGATCTCACACTCAGCAGCAGCAGCTCTATGAGCATGTTAGGAAAGCCGGCAGGAATGGAAGATGTCCGCGGGCCAAGTTTTCTGTGGCACCCGGACATCTTTAAAACTCAGGGACAAGAGAAAGCGCAGTGAATACCTGACAGTTTTTGCTCAGCGAACACATACATCTATTCTGGTACTGAACATGTGGCAAAGGCCTCTGGTTTACAAAAAAAAAAAAAATCAGAATAAGCCACTGAAACGTAGTTCTAAAAATAATGGATTGAGAAGACTCTTTAAAGTATGTAATTGTCAACGTGAGGACCACACAAAGAAGAGCATGTTTACAATTAGTTTTTAATAGTTTCCCTTTACAATCTTTGTCCAGTTTATAAGCATCCTGTCATACAGGCCTGGCCGTAAACTCGTAAGCTCTTAACAACCGCGTTAGGTACAACATAGCGATAAATTGTGCTGATACGCGGTTAAATCGCAGTACAGACAAGCAAAAGTTTCCAAATGGGAAATCTTAAAAAGTGCAGGTGTGGGGAACTATATTCTTTCTTTGTATAATTTCATCAGCGCGGTGGCTCAAATTTCCAGAAAAGATGGCACTGAAAAGAACAGTTTTGTCAGGAGAGGCGCGGGGGAAAAGAGACCGGCGTAGGCTAAAAATGTCCTTTAGAAGCCTAACTTATTGGATGACAAGGGATATACTCAATAATGTGGAGTCCATAAAACCTACAGTTCACAGAGAGGAACGGGTAGACATGATCACTGATACCTGTCACAAAGCTGGCACTTGGCTTTAAATGTCAGCAGCAAGGGCTGGGGCCGGAGTTTCTCGCAAAACACATTGCACTAATGTTCGAGATTATTTGTTGTTTTTTTTAAGGACAATTTAAGAATACGTCTCCATGTGACATAATATTAGTAGCTATATTGTAATGCTATTTGGAAGAGAATTCCAATGCAAAAGTATAAGTGAAAGAGTCTCTGGCAAAATCGGACTTCTGACACTTGCAGGGTTAAGCTGGAGATGCAGGCAGAATGAAGCCACAACAAAATAATAATAATAATAATAATAAATAAATAAATAAAAAATAAACATAAAAACTACCGCCGACGAAAAGGTTAAAATATCGCAACAGTAAGCTAATCGGGCGATATTTCATTCCAAAAATAGTTGTTCCTCCCTCCCTTACACATTTCTATAGTGGCAGTGGAGCTATCTGATCAGACCACGATCAATAGTTACATACAAGTGCATACTTGCAGGTGACGCGGTCTGCCGCAGGCTCCCGCATAACGCACTACAACAGAGGTGAAACAGTAGATCAATCTCAATGCTTCGCCAGTTTGTGAGGTAAGAAACACGATTGTCAAGTGTACATATGGGATTTGTTTGACTTCGTGAGCATCGAACAAACCTATCATCTTATTTTTAGAGGCACTTATAATAGTTATCGACAAATTGGACGTGGTAGGAATAAGGACTTAATACTGATATTCCGGTTCTGATTTTTCTTCGACGGCGCATCTGAACAAATACGACCACATTATATTTTGCCCCAAACATAGTAATAATGACATTCAAGAGTTTGGACAAAACAAAAACAAATAAACACACAAAAAAAAAAAAAGAAGAAGAAGAAGAAAAGAAAAACGTACATATATACAGTATAGTAATGACAATCAAAGACGACAAAAACGACCCAAGAGCTGTCAAAGTCATACATGTGTACTCATGCACTTTGCTGTATAAGTTGACCCAGTTTCACAATTTTCTTTATCTCTGTGAGATGTAAGATTTTATTTTAGAGTAGAGGCCTATTTTGCAAATTCATGATAAAGATGGTTTGTGTTTGTCTGTTTTACTTTTTTTTTTTTTTAAATTACATTCTACATAGAGCCACTCGAAGATTTTATTTTAGAGTAGAGGCCTATATTATGATTTACAAATTCATGATAAAGATGGTTTGTGTCTGGGTTTGCTTTTTTTTTTTTTTTTTAAATCACATTCTTTATAGAGGGACTCGAGACTTGAGACTTATGCTAGACCGAGGAACAAGGTAGATATAAATAATCCTGTGAACTATAAAGGCCGAAGTTCTAATCCTGTCACTCCACATCGTATCTGATCTTATCAGTGAGGTTGTAACCCGGATATTTAAGATACTGGAAATGCCATGGTGCTGATATAGATGCTGATAGGAATGTTGATAACATGTGACCAATCAAACTCGTCGACCCATCCTTCTCTTCTCATTTTCTTTTTTTATTTTATTTTGTTTCAAATATAGAGGGAACCACAGTTCAACCACTCATGCTATTAGCACTAAAGCGAACTGAATTGTAATGGGAGAGCGTTGTGCTCAGTCCTATTACTTCCCTTTACCAGACGAGGGATTGAACAAGCAGTGTAAAGAGGGGGGGGGGGGGGGGGACTCACTTTTTTCCTCTTTTCTTGAAACCTACACCGTGAAAGATTGCA
>JBCAUA010071219.1:0-11015 GCA_038406235.1 Peronia verruculata
CTATCTATCTATCTATCTATCTATCTATCTATCTATCTATCTATCTATCTATCTATCTATCTATCTATATCTCTATCTGTCTGCTGTCTGTCCGTTCGTCCGTCCGTCCTTCCATCTTTTGTCTGTCTGTCAGTATGTTATGTATGTACGTATGTATCTATCTATTTTTGACCATGTAGCTTCAATCGCCACGTGATGAAGCCCCTTTTGGACATGGATGAAACTCAGAACAGCTGGTTTATTTGCTTGATCCCAGTGGGTTTTAACACTGAACTTTTTTTTGTTGTTTTTTTTTAAACTTTTTTTTTTTTTTTAAACGGGTTATACGGCTGCGTTTTTTTTTTTTTTTTTGAAGGATGGCTTTATTGATTTATACAAGTTTTATTAACATTGCTGTAAAACTTGCAACTTAAATTTCCAGTACTTTGCGAATTCTTGATTTTTGGTCCTGACCCCCAACCTTTTTTTGGTTGCATTGTGTGGGGCGGGGAAGGTCTGCATCGATAGTTAAGTTTCACATAGAATGCAAATGAATTATGTAAAGAAACAATAAAACAAAAACATTTTTTTAATGTTTCGTTAAAGCAATGACATCTCTGAAATTTGGTATTGCATTTGTATTATCTTTACTCAAAACAATTGATGAATAGCTTATCCCTTATTCACCATATTATCATATGAGCATATATGTGAAGGGTTTCGGGGCAAAATGAGACATATCCAAAATCTCCGTTTAGAGAAAAATAACAATTTGTTCTCCAGTAGTTAGTAATTGATCATTAAGAACTAGAATTTTCTGAAGACTTTCGGGAAAGGATAGATCTAAGTTGCATCTTTTGAAAAGGAAAGTTCTTACCATATAGCACTATTACCGTTGCTGGTATTGAGTGGTATAACTCAATATTTTCAAAAATGGCATTTGTCGCAATTTGCCCTGAAACACTTCATTTGTTTTTGTAAAATAGATCTGGACCAAATTTTGAATCATTTGTCTATATTTTGCAGGAACAAACCAGTCCACTTTTTCAACAGTTTGCTTTGCTCTGTTCATCTCAGCAAACTTCCGGCAGCGCTAAAACTTTGAAAAACAACGAGAGTGACACCAACCACCACAGCAGTAATTACAACAACTACTACAACGACAACAGTTTGAGCGAGGACGACATCGTGATGGCGGACAAAGTCAAAGCAAACCTGAATGGTGCCGTGGTCAATGGAACCTGCCCAGCCAGCAGCGGCACCAGCCCCTTCAGACAGTGGAAGCGCCCAGATCTGCCCAGCAAGTGTACCTTCCAGCTAGACACACCTATGGAGAAATCTCCTCACAGACACGTTACACCGTCAGTATCTCACTATAAGTCGCAGCCGTTTTATAGTCTTATGAAATAAATGCTAGCCATATATACCTAACTATCTGTCTGTCTGTCTGTTTGTGTGGCTGTTTGTCCATCTCTCTATCATTCCGTTTGTCTATTGTCCATTCACTCATTTATCTGTCCATCCATCTCTCTGTCTGTTTGTCCATCTGTCTGTCAACCAAACAGTGATCACAGCTAATCAGCTCAGTAAGTGCATCTTCTAGCTTAAGACATCTGTGGCTAAATTTCTTGGGGCTGGCATATAACATTTGTTGTACTCTTGTATTCTTGTTTCTTTATATCTGTATACCATGTGCCCATCCATCTGTCTGTCTATATGTCCATTTATGTGTCTTTCCATTCATCTGTCCATCTATCGTTCTGCCTGTGTGTCTGTTTGCCTGTCTTTCTGTCTGTTTGCCTGCCAGTTCACCAGTTTGGACAAACAGTTTTGTTCTCTGTAATGGAATAACTGCCATATAAAGTGTAGTGCTGTATGTTGTTAATATTGCTTTTGTTATCTAATATATCAACAGGACCACACGGCCCAGTATCCTGCCCAACATTTTATACAACATTGGAGACACACCTTTGGTCAAGATCAACAACATCACAGCCAAGGATAACATAGAGTGTGATATTTGTGAGTGTTTGTTTGTTTGTTTTTTATTTATTTTTTTTATTTTTTTGTCTTGAAGGGACAGTACGAAATAATTTAAACCAGGAATTAAAAGTGTGCAAGTTTTGTTGGGGAGAAAAAGCATTACAATTAGATCTATAATAATATAATTTTTTTATTTTGATATTAATTGTGTATATGTTGGTGGTTTTACTACAGGAGAAAGAAATGCCTTTAAATTAATTCAGTTTGAATTTGCACAGTGATTTTGCTTTATCAAAACTGTTGCAATTGAAATTTGTATTGTAATTTTGCTTTTTTTTATTAAAATAGTAATTGAAATTTAATTTCATGTGGTGAATTTGTTTTTGTAACAGTTCTTTTTTCTGTCTTTATTTCTTTCTTTCTTTCTTTCTTTCTTTTTTTCTTTCTTTCTTTCTTTCTTTCTTTCTTTCATTCCTTCCTTCTTTCTTTTTTGCCCCCTTTTTGTTCTCCTACTTTTCTGCTGTCTTTCTGTTGCTGTTTATTGTTTCTCTCTCTCTACAATCTAGTGGCCAAGTGTGAGTTTTTCAACGCGGGCGGATCAGTAAAAGACAGAATTGGCCGTCGTATGGTAGAGGATGCAGAGGCTCAAGGCGTTATCAAACCTGGTGATGTGCTGATTGAGCCCACTTCAGGAAACACAGGTGAGTAGAATCTTGGCAGGTGACATGCAGGT
Source organism: Peronia verruculata (assembly GCA_038406235.1). Classification (NCBI taxonomy): domain Eukaryota; kingdom Metazoa; phylum Mollusca; class Gastropoda; order Systellommatophora; family Onchidiidae; genus Peronia; species Peronia verruculata. Next base: position 2,696 of record JBCAUA010071219.1, read on the forward strand.
AGTTTTCACTTAAGATTTATCTTTCATTCTCACTTGGTACTACCTTCATTATAGAGATCACAGAGTATGGCTTATCACATTCAGCACATGGCCACATCAGTTCCTGTCATATTCAGCTGGTTGCTTATAAGTTGTTGATTGCTGTTTTTTTTTTTTTTTAGGGAGATCATGTTGGCCAGTCACATCATTCCACTTTGCCAGACACAAGAGGTGTTGAACAAAGAGCGTAAAGTAAAAAAAAAAAAAAATACTTTTGCACATTTTGCTTGAGATACATGTCATGAAATTTTTTTAAAAAACAACAAATTATGGTTGAGTGTTATAGTTTTATCATTTTTTGGATGATAAGTTTTTCAAATGACAAGAAGTATGGTGACTTTTTTTCTGCTTTGCACTGCTTATATAAGACCTAAAAGTGCTGGTCAAAATAATGTTATCACAAAATAAAATAAAATATCTGGAAATAGAATGGAACTTAGTTATTAATTGTAACTTGTTTTTTTTTTCCACAACTTTCTTGTTAGTCTATCTCTGTATACGTTTACTTGTATCGTGATCATAAATTGTTGATAAAAGATTTTGATCATCTGCCCCCTATTCTATAGAATTGCTTATTTGGGTTTGATAGCTTAGATTTTGTGTTATATCAAAGCCATGTCCTGATTTTTTTTTTTTTTTTTCATTGGATGGCTGACTACATTTTTCCAAATTTAATAGCTAAGCTTAATTTTTTATCCTGTACTTTTATTTGTTGACACCATGTGAATTCTTGATGATGTATTTTGATCATTTGTTCCCTGTTTGCAAAATTATTGTTATAGTCTTGATTTCTTTCAGTTTGTTTACCTCCAAAAGGGTATTCTAATATTTTATACTTGATGGCTGTCCACATTTTTCAGGGATAGAGCATAAAGTATTTTCATCTGTATTACCTTTTCATTTTTTCTCTTGATGTGGATTCATATTTGAAGACCACAGGGGAAAAATGACAGTAGTAACAAAATTCGATTTTTGTGGTTATCTGCCCTATTAGTAGCCCTCCTGCTGAAGTTTTGTGGCTTCTGTCTACCTCTGTCGAAAGACAACTGTATTACTGTAAATAAAAAATACAAGGACATATTTCTTAAACAGGAATCATACACTTTCAAATCTTAAACTTTATTTTACATGAAACTGGTATTTTGGGACTACCGTCATTTTTCCTCTGTGGTCTTCATTTGGTATTGTTAACTACATGTATAAATACCTTATCCTGCAGAAAAGATCATTTTAAAATTTGCATTTTTTGATGCAATTTTTAACCTGTGATATTTTTTTTTTACCTCATTGCCAGTTGCTTTCTTATCTTTTCTATCTGTAGGTATTGGATTGGCACTGGCTGCTGCAGTCAAAGGTTATCGATGCATCATTGTCATGCCGGAGAAAATGAGCATGGAGAAGGTAAGAGGTTGTGCGGTGTTATATGTCATCCTTCACAAAATAACTAAACTTACTTATCCACTTGTTGTCATTCACAAACTGATGGACTTATCCACTCAGTATCTTTCACAAACCAACTAAGTTGTCCACTTTGTGATGATGAATTAATTTGAATACATTATGCGTGGATGGATTTTTGTATGTTTATATTGCACAGTGATCTGTGAATAAAATCAACAATAAATAATGCTGATAGTCATGTCCATTGTGATGTGGATTACTGATATTAACTTTAAGGCATAGTTGTTGTATTGTAAATTCCTTTGAAAGAGTGGTCACTCAGTTTAGGAAAACTTGTTAGCCATCATTTCCAAAAACACAGCATTCTGTCATATTTCTGGCTGCAATCCTGGGCATTAAAAAAATGACTTATTGCTTTATTGATTGATAGCTGGAGTTAATGACATAGCAGCAAAGTTACAATACTGAGGTCAGGAATGATATTGGCTGTTTTTGTATATCATTGCATTTTAATTAATGTTGATCCATTTACATGATCCTGCAATAATAAACATATGACTAAGCTAGTAAGTCAAGATGGATTAATGTGTAACAAAATCCTAAAATAATATGTGTATGTTTGTTAAAAATGGCATACGTATTCAGAGATTCCTAATTTGCATTTTGAAGTCAATAATATTTGGAGTTTTATGTAACAGCTAATTGCTCCCAGGTCCAATCATTATTATGAACGAATTGTGAGAATTCTGGAGCATAGAGATCTAGGAAAGAAAACAACAGAGCAGCGTATATCTGCAAAAAAAACATATTTGTAGCCACTTTTTATCAAGAAATGTAAAATCAGCAGCGCCATGTTCCTGAAATGTTCCTGCTCTTGTTGCTATTGCAGGTGGATGTTTTGCGAGCCTTGGGCGCTGAAATTGTACGCACACCTACTAGTGCAGCCTTCAGTTCACCCGAATCACACATCGGAGTTGCTCGTCGCTTAATGGAAGAGATCCCAAACTCACATATTCTGGATCAGGTACAGTTTGAACAGAAGAGATATATGCCAGGTTGTGGAATGTTAATAAGGAAGACGTAGAATTCTTTCTAGTGTGAAGTTGATGACATATTTATGAACCTGATTATAAAACAACTGACAGTTGTGATCTTATATTTGATGCAGTAAAGAGCTAGAAGTGTCCTGATGTCTTATGGCAAATTCAGATTTTTGTCTTACTTGCCGCACATTTTCTTGCATCTTTGCAGCTGAGCTTTTCAGTCCCCACAACAGACACACTTGTATGTATGAAAAGTGCCATCAGCTTATCATTCAGTGTCTTTTGTCCTTGGCGTTTTCAAATACACTCATGAATGGGGGAACATGGACATTTAATCTAGAACATTCTGTTTAAACCAGTGAATGGTAAAGTTGTTGGAGATACTGAATTTCATACATTTTATATGTGTGTTGGTGGCCTAGTAAGTAGGCCATTGGACTTTAAATCTGAAGTTTTGAGTTTAGAACCCTGAGCAGCCCTAACATTTTATCCATGGGAAAAACATTTTACACACATTTCCCAAACATAGACAGTGATTGATATTGTTAAATTGATAAGGTTTAGAGCACCTAATAGGCAACTGCCTTGTAGACTTCTCAGTAAGCTGAGATTATGTTTGAACATCTCCATTAAGGGAGAGTGTGAGTCCTGAGAATGATTTTTCAAATGATTGAACTAGGCATTTTCTGCGCTTCAAACTCGGATTCAGCATGTCCAACTTGTAGAAAAAAACGTGAAAAAGTTGTTTTGCATGCAGTTTCCATGACAACACCACCATATTGGATTTTGTGCTTTGAAAATTAGCTATTATCAAAAATCTAAGGCTCTTAGAATAATGAATGGAATAGTGTGAAATTCTGCACACAAGTAATATAACCTCCATATGCAAAATAAAATGCATTTCTTTTTGTTTATGGACATTAACATATTTTTTATAAATTTTTCAAATATGTATATTGATGGATATAAATTTTTTGCAATTTTCCACCAAATATCCATTTTACTTTAAAAAATGGAAATGAAATTCAGAAAAAAGCGATGCATTTTATTAAAACACATATTATGGAGGAGGTATATTCCAAATTTGAAGGCAGTTGGTTTAGAAATAAAAAAGCCTTATGGAAAAAAGTGAAAAAATCATACTTATTGAGAAACTCACACTGGAATTTTCATAATCTCTCTATAAAGTCATTTAGTGGTGCCATGTTGGTGCCATATTGTGGCATAAGACATGTGTTTCTGCCCCTTTCTGTTGTTTTTCTGGTACGAGAAGTGTTCAAAGTGTGTAAAAGTAGCAAAAACCCATTTTGGAGATTTGAGTCCCAATACCTGATTTTCAGATTTTAGTCCCAAAACCTTATTCTCAAGACTTGCGCACCCCCCCCCCCCCCTCCCCAAGTCTGCCAGGATAATAATAGATTGTGAAGTGCTTAGAACCTGTATGTATTATAGAGGAATAAGCACATTATAAATCATTTTTATTATCTTTATTATTATAATATTTGTATTGTCTGGACACTTTGTAATTGAAAAATAAAATATGAAAATTTAAATTCAAAACATTGATATATATTGTAGTAGCACCAAACTCCTGAGAGTCAACTCATTGAACTCCTGGGATTTGATCAAACCCAGGTTCTGAGGTACGGTGATTTGAACACCTCAGTTTGATATTTAATTTTATTGGGACAAATATCACTAAACTTAGTCTAATTTACTGAGCACTCATTATGACTTTGCCCTTTTGATTTTAAATCAACTTCTTCTAGCAGCATGGATATAGGCAGTGGCCAGTATGAAAAGAGACTGATGAGGGGTAGTTTCTTGCTTTAAGGGCAATGCAAAAATTTACGGTCAAAATCAAGTTGTCTAACAAAGAAGTTTAGAAAATGCTGGACTACCATAGTTTTTCATAATACTTTTAACGATACTTCTGTATAATTTTTATACATGTATTAACTAGTAACACTATAAAGCCAGTCCCTATCTTAACAATCTAGTTTTCTCCTTAAATAGAATGATGTGATAGACAAAAGCAAGAAAGGTGAATGTTAAATGTGATCTCCATACTAAAATATTATCAGCACTTGTAAGACTTCATTATTTGGCTCCTCAGTATCGCAATGCGAGCAACCCTGTGGCGCACTTTGATTCAACAGCTGAGGAGATTCTGGAAGCCTGTGATGGTAAGTTGGTCTTGATAGAGATCTACATATTCTCTTATATTGTTCTTGAATAGTGAAAGAGCCATGTGTGTCTCATGTTACACCTTTCTTTCTTTTTTTAAATATTCTTTTGTTTCTGTTTGTTTTTGTATTCTCGTCCTTTCTTTCTTTCATTCTATCTTTCTTTCTTTTTCATCTTGGAATTTTGTGGTCATGTTTATTTTTAACTTACTGATGACGTTTCCTGTGACATATGCGGGACTGTCTGATGGTCAGTTGAGATGTTTCCCGCACCCTAGGCGGGATCGACTTTATAATTTTGTCACACCGACCCATTTACTAGAAATGCCCAGGGAACCATCTCTTACTGTAGAGGCACCATTTGTTTCATTTCATACCGATGCTGACGGAAGTTGATTGGTAACTTATTGAGTTTTTGAAGAAGGAAATTCATTTCAGAATGAAAGTAGGAAAGCCGAGCAGTAGAGTCGATCTAATAAACACAATGGTAAGCAGGGAAAGCCAAGAAAAGTGGGAAGTTTTCAAACTATTCAATGACATTTAGTTCTGACACTGGCCTGTTAGATGCAGGAGACCAAAATTAAATGACCCTGTGGATCTAGCAAGTGAGAGTTCTACTATGCAGGTCTAACAATTCCAAAGTATAGATCTAGATCTCATAATTTGGGACGTAGCACAAAGAAGGGTTAAAGCAAAGCACCAGCATCTCCTTGTCTATATCTAGTGCTTCCACATCTGGAGAAACTTTGTTTTGTGCATGGCAGACAGAGATGTAGAAACCGTCGCTTTCTGACCATTGGACAACTCAGCTAGATCTACATTTTCCAGTATTTTCCCGAAATGCTGCAGAAACTCGTAATCTGACTCATTTTTTAAAAAAATCATTAAAAAAATAGCTATGTGACATAATCCATTTCTGTTTTCTGTGTTGATTTAATCCTGTCATATGTGTTAAAATGGTTGATGTGGGACTATGAAAAGTGTGTTTATTAATTTTTTAAATTCCTCTGAAAACGCCAGTCTTCAGTGTATCCAAACTTTAAAAAGCTCAGTCTTCAGTGAGTTAAGAGGGGAGGATTGTAACCTATGTGGGATATTAATTTGTATCCACTGCCATTCATATTGAATTGACACAGTGTGTTCATGGAGACAAGCTGGGAGCACAGACATTTTGACCAATGAACACTTCTTTGGTAGTCCCCAGCTTTTCATCTTTTTCTTTTTTTTCCACATAAATACTTTAGTTTTACATGTTCTGTAAGCATAACTAGGAGACACCAATAGCATCAGACTTGTACTTCCTCAACAATTTTTCGCTTTATTTTCTATCCTCAGGCAAGGTGGACATGATCGTGGCCTCTGCTGGAACAGGGGGCACAATCGCTGGTATTTCACGCAAGATCAAGATGAAATGCCCAGATTGTAAGGTGTGTCGATGGAATTATCTCCACTTCAGAGCTTTTGCTGCTACATTCATGTCCTATATTTCCAAGGAAACTAATTTGCCTCGGGGGGGGGGGGGGGTCTTGGAGGTGGTTTTTTTCATTTTTAAAGTTCCGTTCTTTTAACTTTTTCCATTGCATTTTAGCATGTTCAAATTAGAGGAAAACAATGGAAAAAAAAATTAACTTTTTTCATGCGGTTGCCATGGCAATGCTGCCATCTTGGGTGTTGGGTCCCTAAATTGACTGATTTTATAATCTATCTAATCTGCCAAATTTCAGTGAAACTTGATAAAACTTGGTGAATATGTTGTTTGACATAATATCTAAAAAGTTACATATTTTCAGTCCTTTCCATGAAATATGAAATTTTCTATACATTTTTGAAAATGCTATATAGCGAAAATTCAAATTTGGCCATTTTTTTCAAACAAAAAACCCAATTTTCTCTAAAACTTATTGACCAAATTTAACAAACATATGTAATTTTTCGGGTCTTGTTGTGACAATGATGTATGCCAAATTTGGTTTGAATCAGTCTCAAAACAAAAAAGGAGAGCAAAAAACTGTAAAAAAAAAAAACAGGTTTTGAGAAAAGCGCGTTTAAAGTTGTTTTTTTTTCAATGAAAAATTGATATCAAGAGTTTGTGTTCGGCTTTCAGCCTCGGAGCAGCCTTTTATTACATACTAGATCTCTTTTCATGACCTCTGTGTATCTTGTTACCGTTTTTTGGCTCTCTGGACGTATTTTTTAAAAAAAATTTTGCTCCCTATCACTGATTTTTATAAGAGCCAGTTTCGGGTTCTTGAGGGCCTATGTGTGTTCCTCCCATATCATTTTTGAGTGCAAACCAAGAGTGTTTTGTCCTTTACTATGACTTATAGTCGACAACTGAGCTATTCGTAGCAGAAAGAAAGCAAAACTGTGCTATGTGTAGGACAAGAAAAGTCATTTTAGAACACTTACATTGATAATTTGCGTGATCAGCTGTTTTTCTCGCATCATAGTGGTCATCCAGTGTCCATCCGTGGCACTGGTACTCATGTAGCAGCCAGGTGGAGCCAAATCCTGACTTACAATACGCTAGGTCTACAGTTGAATGACCATTGGTCAAACACGTTAGAATGGACTTGTATCGACTTTTTTATACCATTTTTACACGCAGAAAACTTCTTCTCTGTTAGAAAACAAAGTTAGCTTTCTCTGACATATCATTTTAAAACAAGGTTTTGCTGGCTCATGAAAGATTAGACTTTGAAGACATAGCATACAGAATATGGAACACAGTAACATTTTTGAAGACCCTGCTATATAAAGGCCATAGTATAACATATGGATTGTGTCTATATGATTCAATGTTTCTGACAATTTTAAATGTGATCATGCATTATGTCATTAGAAAGTGAACGACTGGCTCTGAATCAATAATTTATCAGTCATAATCCATCTTGATGTAATGTTAGTAAATGATAAACATTGTATTTCCGTTTTACTTATTCACCCCCAGATCATTGGTGTTGACCCAGAGGGTTCCATCTTGGCTATTCCTGACAGTTTGAACAAAAGTGATGTGTCCTTCTATGAGGTGGAAGGAATTGGATACGACTTTGTGCCGACTGTCTTGTCCAGAGAGGTAAATCCTATGACAGATGTTCTCTTAATGGTTTGCTTGATAACGCTATCCTTTTCTAGTACTTGTCTCTCTGTGTTAGGTTTTCACCAGCGCAAACAGACCACCAATACCATCCATTGTTCATGGTCCACACTGCCAAAGAACCTTCCCGGCAAAACTGGCCTAATCAGCATCTTCATAGCTGCAGAGTCCAATGTCCTCGTCAGAATGAGTAGATGGTCATTGTTACTTCAAATAAACAAACAATAACAAACAAATGTAACATGTTTTTATCTTTTTATCCTTTGTTAAATCAGCCATCTGTTGAAGGTGCAAATCAGTGGTAGATAGAAAATAGACTAAAACCATTCTTGGCAGAATCAGAGCTATGATTCAGACAAAAAGAGGCGTTGGCTGTGAAAAGGAATATGTCTCGCGGCCAGTCGAAATGAGACGTAAGTCGCTGGGCTAGAACGGAGAAATCAGGCTTTGAATATGATGAGGGGGGTCACATATCAATTTTTTTTTAGTGCAGAAATCGAAAGTGCATTCATTTCTAAACAAGACAGTATCGGTCTTACCCTCGATTTATACAT